>WSXT02112530.1:0-11157 GCA_011762715.2 Neuroterus valhalla
GTGGAGATTTCATAAATTCCGCGAAAGTCAATTTTCACATAAAACCAATACCTTCTCATTATGATGAGAATGTAATAGACAAACTCTGATTTTCTTAAAGATAATTACAATTAAGGTTTGCTTCAAAATCGTTACGATATCTTTAAAATTACGGCACGTGGAAACGGTAGTGGGAAAAAAAAGATCAATAAAAATTTAACCTTATTCCCACAGTATTAATGAGTAAATGTTTATTCAATGATATAAGGAGACAAATACATTCAGTTCAAAATGAGTAGTCATCCAAAAAGTTGAGCAAGCAGGTAGTAATGATACACAGCCACATAAATTATGATCCAAATTAAAAGCCTTGAAAATTTTGACATATAATTTGAATAATCTGCATTGTCTTTCAGATGCTGACTTTTTTTTTTTGTTTGGGAAGGGAGAATGAGGGAAGGAAGGGTTGAGGTAAGGGGGAGGGGATATTCCATTTGATATCCCAGGGTCCAAAATTTTTGTACCTCTCTTCGAGAATTTCTCTCGTGAACTAGGAATTAGAAAATGTTTCATTCAAACATCTATCCCAAGTCTTATCTCTGTTATGGATATATGGGATGAATTTTTTATGTTCAAAATTTAATTATTATTTTAGTAATCCAAAATATTTGTTTTTCTCGAAGGGAAGTCAATGATTGAAATTAATAAATTCATCATTAATATTCTCATCAATAAAGTCAATAAATTATGAATAAGAAACAAAACATTATTATAGAACATCTGATAACAGTATTTCATGAGAAAAATTTTGTGATTACTTCACACAAAATCTTGATTATTAGGCTACGAAATCCATTACATGAAGAGACGCATTATATGATCTTACCTCTGATGTCAAGTTTGATAAGCTGGTAAGAACGGATTCCTCTTAGTAGTTGAGAAGATTAGATGAAACTGCTATCATTTGCAATCATCATCTCAATTCCTCAAGCCATCCTGACATAAAAAATCCTAAAAACCCATTTGAGTGGAGACTGTGAGTAATTTGCCAGGAATTCTTCTGTAATTCTTTCGGTGGCTAATAATCCTTAGATTCCTTCGGGAAAATTTCAGAATGAATGTCGATATCCGCCTTACTACTCAACAAAAATCAGAGACCTTTATACCCAGCTTATTTACGAAATGTATAATTCATCCTAATCAGATTTTTGGTATATTGGAAATGAACTTGTAAATAATTAAGACATCATCGAATCAGAATCGATTGACTGTCAGTCCAAGGAAATGACACTGAAATCGTTGACTGCAGGATAAGTTCCGAATACAATGAAGAGCCAGTGATACCCTTGTATTCCTGAAAGATACGAAGGAATCTACCTCGTAAGTGCTTCAGCATATTCCTGGTATGCAGTTATAGCTTTGAAATTGCGAATCTGTAATGGCTTTCCTCGGGCCCTGATCATCAGAAAAATCTTTCCATTCTTATATTTTTACAAAGTCGCTTTAGCTCTCTCACAAGGTCTTCCACATTCTCCCTGACTGTGATTCCCTGATTGAAACGAGGTTGCTCGTTGAGAACCTGTAGTTCCAGTAATCCGAACATCCGAACGTCGCATTGTATCTGCAGATATAAGACGTAAGCGTCTGAGTAGGATATCCTTTAATTATGTGCTCTTGATGCTCAGAATGTAGATCATACGCCCCGCTTTCAACGCTCTGAGCTGCTCGGCGTAAATCTGCTCGAGAAAGTTGTTTATATCTGCTTACTTTACCGAGGCTCATGAGAGCGAAAATTCTAGCTGGACTTCCTCACATAGTAGAAAAGCAGTCTATACACATGTAGTCATGTTTCACGGCAAGGATGTGATAAGGTATCATGAATACGTCAATTCTCTTTGACAATATATTCCAATGTTCTAAAAAGATTTATTGATATGGGAATGTATCTTCACAGATATGTGATATTCTGTTTCTTCTTGCAGAGTTGACTTCACAGTTCGACTGTTTACCTAATGGCGAGCCTATTCCCGGTGTTTCCTATTGTGAATCTTCTCATTTACTAGAAAGACCTGATCCTCCTGATGGTTCTCTTCCACCTGCCAAGTTTCCTCTCCGTGAAAGTTCAAGGTCGCCTTCTCCAAGAACTCCTGTTCCTGCAAGGGCTCCTTCCATTGCAAGGAATCTTCTTTCTGCAAGGACTCCTTACCCCACGAGGACTTCTCTCCCTGTAAGGACTCCTCTTCCTGCATGGACTCCTCTTCCAAACAGGTCAATGGCTCCACCTACGAGGCTCCTTTCTTTTGATGGACATGAATATGGATTTAAACAACTTGAATTTATTCGCCTAATACCTTATTTAAATCCACAACGGCTTTACGAATTTCGAAGATATACTTTTCCTGACGATAGTACACTTCAATTGCGGTTGAGCCGTAATAAATATGGACCTATGCCAACCCAAGAACAAACTGTCTTGACAACAGCCGATGGTTACGTCTTCGCAATATTGGAGAGTAGTACCTGCCTCGCTGGAATATATGCATATTATAAGAATAATCAACGACGGGCAAAAATAAACATGGAAAGTGGCATGATTAACATTTTAACTGCAAAAGAAACAAAGGAAACTCCAGTAGGCTCCTTACGCCCTATCAGCTTCAACTATAAAGTACAGCATTTAAGCCACAATCCATTACATCATAATATTAATTTTTCTCTAATGTGAAACTAAAGAATAATATTTTGTGTAATTGCAACAATAAAAACTGAATCTATGGTGGCATACAAGGCATACCTTTCAGTAATATCTCAGACAGTTCTTTTTAGGAACAGACAGAAAAGATTCCTTCGAATTTTTCAACGGAAATATTTCAGAAGAAAAATTTTTCACTTAAATGGATAATGATTTCCATATGAGATTTTTCTTATGGGGAGGCCAACCCAAAAATTTTATTTGAAGCTGCCGAACGTACGATTGAAATATCATCTCTCATACTACACATACACATGAGTTGATTCTTATTTACCAATAACTGGGAAATCTGATGAACATACATTCAACGGGAATGCGACTGTCGAATTAATAACGAGCAACTGTATTGAATATTCTATGCAGAATCAAGACATTGAAAATTTGCGTCGGAAATTAAGCTGTTTGAAATTTATTGATGCCAAACATATTTAATTCCCTTCCGGGAGCACCCTCAGTCGAATAATAAAACACTCCGCAATGGAAAGAGCTCAAACACTGATATATTATGCTACAGTCGCGTGGAGTTGGCAGCTGTCCACAAATATACAGTTTGCTGTACGGCCAGACATGAACTGTATCAAACGAAATTCCTTCACTAATTCTAAATGTTACCGAATGACAGAGACACCTTTTTATAATTGATGAATTTGTATGTACTCTGAGAGTTGAAAATGATACAACCTAAAATGAAGTTGGAAATAATGTGTCTACTTAAGCACTCTTGTATAAATTTTTGAAGTATTTTGAAACTGTTATATTTCGAAACAAGTATTTTTATACATTCAGGTCAGCCTTAATGAAGTAAACCGCAATGTTTCAGGAATATTATCTTATTCCTTGAATTTTTTCTCCGAACTCCATTAAAACTCTTTGAAATTTTGTGACATCTTGGAATATCGCTCGGAATTATCAGAAATCTCTTCAAGATTTAAATACTCCGCAACTTCAATGAACACGAATTGGTTGTCACTGAGAGTAAGATCTTCTCCAGGTTTCCTAAATGGTCCATAAACTGCCTCAAAGTTACCAAAGTTTAAGGATGATCTTAGAACACGAGACCGGTATTCTATCGATGGTCCAGAAAATTTTCAGAATTTCATCATAATTAAGGTAGGTGCAGAAAGAAGAGACAGGTTGTTTCCGGATTCGCGCCAATTCGGGAACACTACTGTCACACTCTCACCAGTTCTGGTCGCCAAGAAAGGTAAACTTGCCACTTGACTACCTTTGCTTGCCAACCGAATACCGATGACCCCTTGCAGCTACAAGAGTGTTTCGATGCGTTTTTTATTTTACTAGAAGTGATCATTCTTTGGCCAAACTGACCTCCGCATAGATTGCTCTCAGCCCTACGGGGTCACCGAGAATTCAAGTAAGTGATATTGGTAATCGAGCTTCAATAAATTTCCTGACTCTTTTGTGGAATATTATGTTGCATGTACTTGTTCTATCAAATTTCACGACTTGTCTCATGAAATAAACAACTATCATGAGAATTATCATCAGCATTCTTACCCCATTTCAATATCACATTTAGACAAACGAAGATTTTCAGGAAAGAGTAGATACATCTGAATAAACTATTCCGGAGAATAAGATTATTCAACTATAAGTTATGTCAATATAAAAACAGGAGGAAAACAATTGTTTGTAATTCTTTTTCGTCATAAAATTCGACTTATTACTCCGGGGTTGATTTAATTCTTCTTCTTCGTCATTCCTACGCTTACGGCCGCCTGGGTGTCAATCATTGTGGAGGTGATGAAATGAGGGAGGGTGTCGGTCATCATTTTATGTCCCGCGCCAACCATGGCAGCGCCCTTCACCGCCCACATGCTCACATTTTTAAGTACGGTCAAAGAATATCTCTGGTACAGTTTGTCAGTAGTTTGGTGAACATCGTAAGTAAGCGGATCTCCCTACTCATGGAATGATCCCTCTCTCGTAGCTAAGGCCCCTCACGTCCAAGTTGAGGTTGCGTGCCTAGTCCTGTGTTTTCTTACGTTCATGATATCAATGCATCACGCGCAGCCTACCTAACCAGCGGTAACGTTAGGTTCATGACTCACGTTAGGCGCACGTGTCTAGTGGCGCAAATACGCCTTTAAGAATTCTACAGGACAGGCAACCCTTAAGAGTTTCAACGTATAGGGCGGCCCTCTTTTGGGATTTACCCCTGAATGCTCATAATCCAATGATTCCTCAAGATCACTCTCATAATATGGATATATATTTGGAGGCATACACATGTGAGTATCTAAAGTAGTAATCTTAGTATTCCATATGATTTCCTTCATTATTGCCTTCCCCATTCTTTCGCTCTATGGTCCAAATTAAAAGCTCTATTGAAGATGAAGTAATGTACAAAAACAGGTGCAGGGGAAATAAAGAACAACTTTATGCCGACATTATGCCACCATTTTCCGTCAAAATACAGAGACAGGTTTCTTTTAACTCTAAGAATTTCTGCTGTCGTTCCCCAATAAGGGAGACGTCTTCCCTAAACCATAGCGGTACAACACAAAATCCAACTCGCTGACGCTACCTCCTTCTGTAAGTCATTCGGACGCTACTCTGGTGACATAAAAGTTGGCTCGATGTTGATAACCAAAACATGCTCGATGATGGGAGCATTAGGCCTGCCTACTCTCCATATAGTTCAACAAACAAACTGTCTATACCCCCTTCCACAATGTCCACACAGGATTCATGAGATCCTGAAGGACCTTCGCGGGAAATTTAGTTTTAGCAACGCTCAGTAGCGATCAATGCTAGTTCTAAATTCCCCTCCGGCCTCAAGAACGCCCTGTCGAACACCCCTTCGAACAGAATTATCCTATTCTGTGAGGACTGTGAAGAACATATCCCGCATCTGGCGTTAGTTTTCGAGAGACTCAGCATGGCCAACTCAGACAAACCAGCCCACCGTGCCTGGGACGCGTCGTAACCTCTGGAGAGACATTCACAAGCTATACAAAACTACGAGAACGTTCATCACTACTCTGAGATCATTGCCTTTTTTACAGATTCACTGTCACCAAAATGTCCGTACAAATGAACTCCAGGTGCCACAAAGACACTAGAAGCTGCGAATACTGCAGTTTCCCAAAATGACATCAGCTTTCGGATAATGAGCTCTGCCCTATTGCAGCAGGGACTCGCAGGACGTCGCTGGATCATCGGCTATGCCAGCGTGAAATTCCCACCAGCAGAAACAGCCTACTACTGCAATAAGCGGGGTGCCTCACCGTAGTGTGGACAATAGAGCACTATCGTTCCTATCTGAAGGATCGACAGTTTAACCTACGCACTGACAGCAAATCCCTCACATAGTTGAATCGACAAAAGTCACCCGGAACAAACTCGTTATGTGGCACGTGTTCCTGGACCGTTCAACTTCTACCACAGAACATTTTTCTGGCTAGGACATCGAAATGCTGGACGCCTTGTCACGCTACCCGGACCCAGAAACATCATCGCCTTGGCAACTGCACCTGGAGAAAATGGTCCGACCCAATTATTAGAGACCCCAAAAAGATACTGAGAACAATATTCTAGTACTAAGAGTAACAAATGTCTCCTGTCTCTTCAAGGAGATTGGCGTCGCTCGAATAGGAGGCACATAAATAGAACGAGATGTTCATCGTTGGGTCCAGATAGCATCGGCCACGACGTATATCAGAGGAGACCCGTTTCTACAAACACATCGCCAAGCCCGGATTCACTTCAGGCGTAAAGTCACAGATGCTTCCAAATAGATACTCCTAGCGCTCAAAGCAAAGAAAGTAGAGAATCTAGGAATTTCATGACGCACCACTCTCAGGACACCCGGAAGCCAAAGAGCTTATATGATCCTAATATCCCGACCACTCGAACACACATACATGGCTTGCTTGACCGTCGCTAAATAAATAAACAAATAAATAAATAATAGGAAAGTCTAGTTTACACGGTAAAAAGTTGGAGATCCAAATTTCATAAGTAAGTGATTTCAAGAGTAGGATTTGAAGTTACAAATTTTATGCATAGAAATTTTCAGTAATAATTTCCGTTTCACGAAGCTTGGAATATGATGATACTTTTTTTATACAAACCGGAAAAGGTTGAGTACAAACTCAGGTGCTATCTTCTTAAAAAGGGATACAGGTATTCAACGCTGGCTCGAGCTGTAAATTTAATCCGTCGGTCAAATTGTCATAAACCAAACAACCATCGACAAAGTTAGTCAAAATCAGACTCTTGACCAAAAGTATCCTAGTAAAGGTAAGTAGAAAGTCCTTATTTCTGTGTGATTGTCATAATATTCTGTGAATTATGTGCAAGATGTTATGTACCTGTTCCTTCCAGGAGAAAGTACGATAATGACGATAAGTCAGATTTTTAACCACTTCCAGAAATGGGTTAGTCAGAATCTCAATACAGAAGAGCGGAAAAGATGCCAAAATTTCAGGCGACGTAGAGGAAGTAGGTCCAATAATGATTGCCTGAGTTTTGACTGGGTAAAGGTCAGCCTTTTCTATTGAACCATTTATGACAGTGTTCAAAAATTTGACGGATTTCAGCTTGTGTGAGAGCAGTTTATGGTTTACCATATCAAACGCTCTCGAAAAATCAAACAGAATAAAAATATTGATCTCTATTACAACCATAACTATTTTAATATCCGTTCTCAATTTAAGGGAAGCAATAAGAGTGATACGTTTCCTTCGACAACCTGATTGCATCGGTTCGATGGCCTTTGTGATTTCTAAAAATTAGGATGGATGAAGGCAAACAATTTTGTTTAGTGGTCTAGATAGTGCGCATATAATGTAAGGCGGTCTAAGGTCTTCTGAGGGGATAGGTTTTGAAATTTTTAGACTCAATCGAATGACAGCCTTCTCTAAAATATCAGGAAAAATACCAACCTGTAGAAAAGAGTGATAGATATGCAAAATAATGAGAGAGACAAGAGATCGTACAAGTTCGATTATATCAATTGATATCCCATCAGCTCCAAGAGCCTTCGATTTGATTCTAAGTGCGTTTTCCGAAACTTCTTCAGGGGTGATGTCCTCAAAGGAGAAATCAGAGTGATTGAATGTTACATCATACGGGAGAGTAGAACATTACATTGAGAAATCTGGAACTGGGAATTTGAAGAAAGTCTTTGGAAGGTCACTGGGGAGGAAATTACTATCTAATGATTCCTGCTTAGGAAAGATTAGATGTAAGCGTCTGCAGGAATGCCGTATGTGCTGTTTTTTGTCTCTATTCGCAATCTCAGTTCAATTGTATTGATTGAACGAAGCTCTAATCTTCGTTTAAACCCTGTTTCTAAGTTAACGAAAAAGAGCTGGAGTTATACTGCTTCCTGTTATCTTGTCAAGTCAACGCGTGTTATCAACTTCCCTCATCAGATTTTTCATTTCGAAAAATAATCCAGGGAACAGCTTCATAATAATGTTTGGGAACGTGTGAGGGAGAAAACTTGTTGAACTCTGATAGTGAGTAGTCAGTCAGGGTCTTGATTTTATTATTTATATTTGAATGGAGTAAATTTTTTTCCCACCAAATGTCATTAGATGTTCGATAGATTTGCTTTTATCAATACGAGGGAGATTCCGCAACAGTGTTTCGCTATGGCTTGAAATTGGATTATAAGAAAATTTAAAGGTGATTTCCGTTGTGTCGCGACTCGGAAGATAAGGGACAGGACGTTGAGCGAAAAGACAACCCTATCAATATTGCAACCAATCATCAAATTTATACGAGACCTGGGATCATCTGTATGACGAGTAAAACCGCAGGCTACGATCGAAGAACCCGAAGAGTGTATCAAAGATGCCTTATACTGGGTTTGATTGGAAGAGGAAATCAAATTAGTATTAAAGTCTCCAGTCACGATAATGCTATTAGAATTGAGAATGTAAGTGAAAATTACATATTCAAGCTCTGTGCCACAGTATGTATTAGGTGGTTTATGAACTGCGTTGCCTGAAACACTGTCGAATAATGATTGAATTACAACGAAAATAAGTTTAGTTGTGCGTTAAGTATTCACAGGACTCACTTCAAGCACAGCTCCTTCAAAGCTATTGCGCAAGAAAAGACAAACGCCATCTTCCCTTTTCTCATCTCTGTTCTTCCAAAAGAGCGTATAGTTATTAATTGTAACAAGGCTCGAAGATATATTTGGAGTTCTCAGGATTCATAAATGGCTATTATTTGGTAGAAGCGAGTATTGGGAAAATGATAACACTGTTGATAAGGGAAGCGGCGAAGTAGGCAGATAAAAAATATGCCGAGGCAATGATTATAAATGTTAAACAACATTAGCGTAGGTGTTCAGACAGATTTGCAGGAGAAGTATCTTCGATTTATCAAGTGACGAGTCAAACAGGTGTATGAACAAATGATAGAATGTGGAAGATAATTGCTGAGTTATTCGATATCTGAATATCAAGAGAGTTAAAACTCTTCTTGAGCTATTAGACATAGTAGACATAGATTGGATATCGTATTATACATTTACTCCTATTCTCATTCTGTGAATGAGATCGAGTTCACTTCATAGGCTATCATATTTACAACGTATAGAGAACCTAATATCATTCGGTTGTTAAGGCATGCCAGATTGAGAAGTCCGCGTCCGCCTTTACGGCGTGCGATGTATAAGCGCGGAACGGACGAGTTGATATGCAAGCTTTTCTTATATGCATCATCTCGCGCATCGTGATATCAAGGATTATGCGTTTGTTCTCCGTCCATGGAACTACCTCAAACGAATAGAGTAGAACCGGTACGGCAAGAATGTTAGTCGCAGATCTCTTGTCCAGCGAAGACAGGTTGGATGACCGAATCCGTCAGAGCAGGTGTTTGTATCCTCTCCGGAGAACCTCCTTTACTGATGTTGTATCCTCAATGCGGCTCTCAGGCGCGCCCAGGTATTTATAGGTCTCTCCAGAGCTAAGGTGTCTGATAGGGCTTCCGTCCACAAGCTCAGGGTCCTGAGCTGTATCTGCTATTCGTCCAAGTTTCGGGTGAATCTTGGCCCACTTAACTAGTTCAAAGTCCATACTGATGTCTCGTGAGTACCCCTCGATGATACTTAGAGCATTTACGAGATTTCCTTTGTAGAAGCATAGATCTTCAAGTTCTCCATATAAAATATATGAGTGACGTTGTGCTCACGAACATCAGTTCCGCCACAGAAATACGCATGCGGATCGCGAAGTGCGAGAGATAGTGGCAAACGTGTGATGCTGAAAAGAAGAGGGCTCATTATGCCACCCTGAAAGACACCTCTCTGAAAAGTTACGCTGTTGGTTCTCTCAAGATGCTTTCCAGGAGTAATAGTGAATCTGGTCTCCCAAACGAGCATTAATCTCTCTGTGCATCCTAATAAATATGAATGAACCTTCAAGCTTTTCAACAGACAGATGATAAGTCTATGGAATAATGAATCAAAAGCTTTCTATTAATCAATCCAGGCCATCGACAGATTTCGTTTGTGGTTTGCTGCGTCCTTGCAGACACTCCTGTCGATCAGCAGGTTTTCCCGACATCCTGCTGCGCCTCTTTTCGATCTCGTTGTTCGTAAATCTTACTCCATACAGGTAAAATTATCCGAACAATCCTGTTATTCAGTATGGATGTAAAGGTCTTATACACCGTGTTCAAACAACTGATTGGTCTGTAGTTCCTTAGATTGGACAAGTCGCCTTTCTTCGGTAGGCGTACAGTTCGTCCTAACACCAGCCACTGCGGAATAGGGATCCTAGACTTCAAATATGAGGTAAACATGCTGGCCAAGTGTGTAGAAGTGATTTTATTCAACCAATGTTCATGGTATAATCTGTACCAGCAGTGGAGAAGTTTTTTGTGCCCCTCAATACATCCTTTACCTCCTCAGCACTGTTTGATAGGCATTCCCTCTCGGATTTTATGAGGTTATTGCACAGCTCCTTGAAACATATAATGTTCTTAGTGCCCTCACTCAATGGATGTTTTACTTCGTGAATCTTCCTCAAAAATGTCTCGACTTCTTCGGACTCTTGACAAAAACAAGAGGATCGCTAAACAGGCGCGATGGGTCAGCGAGGAACTTTGATTAATTCTCCCTGACCCATCTCTCCCTCTTTTTAATTCTCCTCCTTCCGTCAGATAGTACTCGTATTTTGACAACAATGTGCTGTTTGATGGTCACCAGCTTTGCCATTTTCAATGTGTGATAATGGATCCTCATCTCATGAGCGAACTTTCGGACTCTTGCCCTGAAAGGCTTACCAGATTTCATGTAGTCAAGCGCACACTGCATACGGGACGCGTTTTGTCTTGCCCAGCCAATCTTCTTGTTTAGTTGATCGACAATACTGGCCGAACCATTGTCAGGTGCTCTGCGCGTTCGATCATTTTGAACCGCATTCATAATTGGATTTGAGTTG
>WSXT02112541.1:0-11157 GCA_011762715.2 Neuroterus valhalla
AATGCATACAATTGAAATATTATATTTGACAGTTAAAAAACGATTTTGCTGAAAAAAAAAATAATTTCCCGTGCCTAAAATCACCTTTCTGATAAATCTGCTGATTACAATTGTTTGCAACAAATAAAAAGTTATTAGGTGTCAATAAGTTCTTTCGAAGTACTATTCTCAGAGAAAGAATGAATTACTCTGTCCGAAAAGGCATTTTCTGTATCAAAAACGCCTGTTTATCGAACTTGCTTCCAGTATTTGTTTATAATAATCTGAAATGTTATCAAGGGTCGATCTATACCAGTGAGATTTTTGTTCTTCTGCTTTATTCATGACAATAGAAGATGTTGTAAGTGACAAAACATCCTTTTCATGTAACATTAATAATGTTTCAAAATTTTTTGAATTATTTCGAAAATTTACCTAGTTAAAAATTTCCTGAATCCAACTATCTCAACAAAGTATTATTTCTTCAAGAGTGGAGACTGAATACTAGTACGATGGAACCAATCCGAGTGGAAGCGAGCCAAGTGCTGCTTAACTTCGGTGATCGAATGAGAAGCCTCAAACAAGCATGTATCCAAGCAGATAAATTGATAAAAGATTAAACCATAACATTTTTATCAATCATACTGTCCAACAGTCCTCAAACAATGTTACAAAAAAAATTACATATTTCCATTCATTATACTCTTGATCATATTTTTCTTGAACATTTAATAATTTATTTTCTATGTAATACTCAAAATGTTCTGAAAAAGAACTCATGAGAATGAAAAGATTTTTGATCTGGATTGATGAACACATGCAGTATGAAAAAATATAAATAAATTTATTATTAGCGTCCTTATTCCCATTGCGGGCAGACTCAGAATTTCATCATTAATATTAATAGCTACAGAGTGAATAAATACACTCCATCTAGTGCGACGGCACCCACCCGAGTGAGACCGAACTAAGTACTGCTTAACTTCGGTGATTGAATAAGAAGCCTCCAAAAAGCATATATCCAATTGGATATATTTTTATAAATTACCTTCAACATTTATATTAGACAAACTAAAAAATTGATAAAAACAGTTGAATTTTTGACCAAGAAAGATAACTTTGACAAATTAATAAAGGGAAATTCAACAAAACATTATAATATAAGCCTAATAGACATTTTCTAACAAATACTTAAATTTTAAACAAATCTTTCCATTTCCTGCCAATAGAGATTGAAATACAACCAAAACAGTTTAATTTTCACTACGATCCTTTTTGTTCCAAAAATAAAATTCTCAACAAGATACATATATTTTCAAACAATGATTCGAATTTTCAACACAGCAATTAGGTTTTCAAGCTGGAAAGTCAAATGTTCCAATAATTACAGGTCAAACACATTGTTGGAAGGAGAAATTTTTTTAACACAATGTATGAATTTTTGAACAGTAAGCTGAATGTTAGGTTCTCAACCAAGAACGGAAAAATTATATTCTTATTTCAAAAACTTACTTTTCAACAAAAAAAAACTAACTTCCAACGAGCAAATATTTCAAAATAATAAATTAATCCTCAAACGAATACATCAATTTAAAAAAAGGATTTATTATCTGTCCAGAGAGATAAATTCCCAACAAAACAATTTATTTTTTAAACCAAGAGGTCAAAAGTTTCACGGAAAAGTTATATGTATTCAACCGTGATAGATGAATTTTCATGAGCAGTTAACTTTTAACAATCACATACGAATTTTCAACTATAAAAGACGGAATTACAATCATACACGAAACTGTTTAACTTTCAGGTTGAAAAACTCAAAAAATCAAATAAAAGACGAATTTTCTCTCAAGAAAGTTCAATTTCCATTCAAAAAGGTAACCTCCCAAAAAATTTTATCAAAATAGTTCAACTCCAAACCAAGCAGGAAAATTTTCAAACAAACGAAAATTTTTGACGGAGAAAATGAATGTTTCACCAGAAAGATGAATTTCCAACAAAAATCATCATGTTTCAAATAATTATTGAATTGTTAAAAGTTGAATTTTCAATCCAAAATACGGTTTTCCAACAATAAACTTATTTTTCAGCCACATAATTTTACTTTCCACCAAATTTTTAAACTTTCAAGCAAACATTCAACTAAATAATTCAATTTTTAATCAACAACAGAGTTTTTCTAACAAAAACATTACTTTCCTACCAGAAGAATTGAATTATCAACTTAATGCGTGAATTTCGTACCAAATATTTGAAGATGTCTAGAAATCAGTTTAATTTTCACCCACAGGAATAAATATCAATTCAAAAGAATGTTTTTTTTTTTGTACAAAATAGTTCTATCCTTCTTTAGAATACAATAATTCATAATACAACAGTTGCTTTTTTAACTAAGAAGAATGAATTTTTGTCGAAAAAATATCGATTTTTAATGAAAAATATCAATTTTCAACCAGAAGTGAAAAAGTTACAATTCCAATCAGAAGAATTAATTCTCAAATCAGAAGAAATTAAATGTCAACGAAATAGTTCAATTCTCAACCGAAGAGGTTGTTCCTACTAAAATAGTGAATCTTAAAAAGAAAAGTTTAACAAAAGACTTCAAAATTCAACTGAATAGTTGAGTTTTTAACCGTAAGGGAGATCTTCCAACAAACAAGATTAATTTTATGCAAAAAGACGAAGTTTTTCAAATTTTTTACGTCGGAGTCGTTACGTAATTTAGGTACAGTTTCTTACTAGAAACTCACCTGAATTCAAACACTTTAATCAAAGACCTTCTGATGACTGCCTTAATTACAGTTGATCGAAATGTTATAAATATCTCTTATACCTATCTCATCATGATTACGAGTGACGGAAGAATCTAGTGACCTAATCAATTAATCATTTATTTTCCGCGAAGTATCTAACATATCAAATTGATCTTCAAAGTTCACCTAATTCTTGAAATTGTCTGATATCAAAGCGAAAAGATTTTGTCATCAGGTATAATAACAAATTCACAAAAGGCCTCAAACAATATATGGTTCATTATCAATAGTTTATTCACAATTATTACAAAATCCTTTTTTTAATATTGATTCATTGGGCCAATACTGTATCTCAGAAAATCCTTGGATTTCACTTGCATTTTGAAGTTGGATCAAAATGATTTTTTTTTTGCAAATTATTACTTAGCTCATTGAAATGATCCAGATTCTCTATCAAAATATAATTGACACGTAGACATTGACATTCGATTCATGCATCAAATATGAATTGTACAGATTCATTTTAACCTAATACGATCAATTTTCATTTTCATTTTCTGAACATGAAATTTTCACAGCTTTCAATTTTCGAGATTATCAACCATATATCATCATGTTTTATCATATCGTTATTCCGTGTGGCGTTTCTGGTCACCCATCGGGTGCCTCCACAGGTTGCCGATAGGGGAATGCCTCCCAGAAATGGGTGAAACCAGGGAAATCAAATACCCGGGGCGGACAAAAACCAGATAGGTGAAGAAACCCCGAATAAAAAATCGAAGATGAGTAATTCTTATGGAAACAATTCACCCGAAGGGCGTAAAAATCTCCCTACCGGTTCCAATCGGGTGAAAGCCTCGGTGGCCATTGACGGTCCCAGAATTTTCGGGAGGACCAAGAGAACTTTAAGGAGGCCGAGCAGTTGGAGAAGAGTCTCAGTGAGGAAATGTTCGGCGGAGAGCTGGATGCTACAGAAGAAGTGGATATGGAACCGGAGACAGATATTTCTTACGCGCGCGCCAATCTTTCACGTTCGTAGGATAGCCACGAGGAAGGGATGCGGGCGTTGAAAGAACTGAAAGGATTGATAACCGAAATGCGGAACTCCTGCGAGACGAAAGCGAACATGTTCCTTCCTATAAGAAGAGGCCTAGAGGCGGCAAAAGATAAGCTCTGCACGATAAGGAAGAATCTCGAATATCTGCCGGATTGCGCAAATTATATTGCGAAATACGTAGGGATCGAAGCCACCAAGAAGCTCCAGGAGGCTCAAAAAAGTGGCATGAAGGGAAAAAATGTGGGGACGCAAACGGAAGAAGATGCCGGGAAAACTCTCGCCTCAACCCGAGGGAAGAGGCAGAGAGAATCCACCGTGAGTCCATCAGATTCGAGCACAAAGAGGCCGGCGCTCAAGAAGGTGAAGACGCTAGTGCAGGTTCCTATACCTGTAGACTCGAGTTCAATGAGGGAGGCCTCAACAAAAACCCAGAAGAAGAAGATGATGAAGAAGGAGGAGGACCAGAAGCGAGCTCGACCTGAGGCGGTTCTCAATAAACCGTTCGAGGGTTCAAGCTACGCCGAGGTCCTCCGCAATATTAAGAGGAAGGTTATACCGGACACCCTTGGTGTCAAAATCAAGGGCGTCCGAAAGACGCGGGATGGAGATGTCCTCATAGAGTTGGGAAATGAAGCAGGGGGCAGAACGAAACTGTCCGCTGCCATCAAGGAAGCACTTGGCGAAGAGGGAAAAGTCCGGGAGCGCGCAGGGCATCTCAAGGTTGGGTGGGTGTTCTGTCGTGTCAGGAAGAAGGTGGATGTGGCCCGGTGGCAGCAGTCTCCACCGGTCTCGACAGAAAGACGTGCTGCTGGAGGTGCGGCAAGGAGGGACACAGGTCCGCGGAGTGCGAGAAAACTCCGCACTGTTACCTCTGCGCTGAAAGAAAAGAAAATTCCCAGGTCAACTATCTTCCGGGAACTGCACGGTGCGAGGCGTACCGGGAGGCGACGCTGAAGGTGAAGTCTCGAGGTGCTTCGCGATGGAGCCCTATCAAGATGCCGAAGGCCGACGAGCCCGTTGCGCGACACTGTCGTGCTAATAAGGACGATGCGTGCATCTTGGTAGGGTTGAACGCAGGAGCCTGTAGTCCAATGCATATTGGCCTTACCCCTATTTCCCTGAAGTAATGCGAAAGCGGTTCCGGGGAAAATGGGTTGGCAGGGAAAAGGAGTTAAGGTTTAGTGGGTAGGTGCCGCTTAGCAAGTCCTACACTCACCTTCGTCTCTTGTGGACTGTGGGATCGTGAGTGCGCTTTACGTCTGTGTACACTTTGTGTACATTGACGTGAAGGGCGTATATTGGGCGCGTAGTCCCCGAGGTACGAAGGTAGTAAGTGCATGAGCATTTCTCTGTTTTAACTCCTATACAAAAAAAAAGAAAAAAAAATCATATCGTTATGAAAAACGCGTGAAATCATCTTTAGAGAGCATTATCGTCAATTGAAGATCATCATCATTACCAACACGGCATCATCTTTAGAAATCGAAACATCAATCATGGATCATCATCTCATAACACTATCCACACATTTTCAGATAGAATTCTTATCAATAATAAGTATGCAGCATGATGAACACACAACATCATCTCTTCATATGAAATCATCAACCAAATTTCGTCATCATATTATAAATAATCTAGAAAATCATCTTCTACCACTTTGATTATAAATCATAGATCAATATCATGATATCCCTTCATCGTCAACCTACAATACCATATCTTTAGATAATATTATTATAAATAGATGATAAACTTAAAGCATGATTCACACATCTTTAGATGGAATTGTCATCAATACTAAGCCAGCCGCATGATCAAAACACAACATCATCTTAACACAATATCTCCTTCAATCACATTTATTCATCATATAATGATTAACTTATGCCATCATCATCTTCCATTACTATTATTATATTCATAGATCAATATTATCATATCCTTCCATCATTAATACGTAACACTATAACTTGAGATAACATCATGAATCATGGATCATTAACTTATAGCGCAACCCACACATCTTCAGATAGAATTGTCATTAATAATAAGTCAGCAGCATGATCAACCTTCGAAACCATTTGCAGATGAAAAATCATCAATCACATCTGACCATCATGTTATCATCGACTTGTAACATCATGTAACACCTCTGAATACTGAATGCGGTTACAAAATCTAATAAGCAGTCGCAGACAATGGTCCAGGGCTGGTCTCGAAGGAAAAAACCCCAAGCTAAGGCGTAAACAACCGTGCTGAAGGCTGCGTGGCACCAAGGAGTGGTGTCGTCAACGATGTCTCTAGGATACCACCATCGAAGTTCTTTATAGACGGATGTACTTGATGATGACCTGCTCAATTACTTTGATGCCAGTACTGTCTCTAATCGCAGAGGTTACTTGGCGCGCCAGCACACTCTGTGGTGCCAGAAACGCCCGGAGCTCTCGCACCTTTCACAGCAAATGATTAGAAACCGTGCCGTGAACCTTTCGCAAAAAAGCGATGTACGCGGAACGCTTCCTTGACCACTGCAAGAACAAACTTCATTAAGCCTTATTAAGACCAACTGCTGGAACAAATCTTTCAAGAGGCGATGGCGATTTTAGGACAAGGAGAAACATTTACATTCAGGATCCTCCCGAGCTCCATGATCTGGCTGAAATGGATGGTACCCTTCGTGAGGATCTCTCGGGGGATTCTGACCTCAGGACAATCACTTGTTCAGTTTATGATGCAGCGAGAGCTTTGGCTGATTTGAATTGAAGTCCAAACCAACGATTGATGAAAAATCTAAAAAGCGTATGCGGTGTGTTATAGACTACAAAACCGGTTAGCCTTTTACGGCAAAGGTCCGAAAGTTTGCTCCTGAAATGAGGATCCATTATTACACATTGAAAATGTCGAAGCTGATGACCATTAAGCATCACATTGTTGACAAAATACGAGTAGTATCTGAAGCAAGGAGGAGAATTAAAAAAAGGTATGGGTCAGGGAGAATCGAAAGTTTCTCACCGACCCATCGCGCCTCTATAGCGATCGTCCTGTTCTTCTCAAAACCCCACCAAATTCCGAAGAAGTCGAGACATTTTGGAGAGAGATTTACGAAGTTAAACCATAGAGAATTTACAGATAGAGGCGATAAGACATAGGCCGCTCTCTAAGCGCAACCGTCCGCTCAACTTCGCTGAGAGAGAAAGAGACAGAGTGCCAGAGGGTGGGGTGACTGCTCGAGAACATTATACGTTTCAAGATGTTGTGCTATAACCTCATAACATCCAAATAGGAATAGCCACCAATCACTACTGAGGCGGTAAAGATAGCATTAAGGGGCACGATGAACTTTCCCGCTGCTTATCCAGATTGTATTAGAAACTTTTGTGGAAACAGTTCACTTCTACACACCAACATCTAGCACGCACCTCTACCCCATATTTAAAGTCGGAGATCCCCATTCCGCAGGGGCTGATGTTAGGACGAACTGTACTCCTACCGAAAAAAGACGACTTATCCGGATGATCGGATATGTATGAAGTGGAACTCACGAACAACGAGGATTGAAAAGAGACGCAAAAGGCTGTCAGGAAAACCTGCTGATCGACAGGAGTGCCTGCAAACCACAAGCGCAATCTGTCGATGGCCTGGATATATTACTAGAAAACTTTTGATTGATGCATTGAGAGAGTAATGCTTCTTTGGAAGACCAGCTACACTATTACTTCTGGAAAACATCATATGACAACCAGCAGCGTCACTTTCCACAGAGGTGTCCTTCAATGAGCCCTCCGCTCTTCTGCATCAAACTATTGCCATTATCATTCGAACTTCGCGATCCTCATGGGTACCTCTGTGGCGGAACTAATGTTCGTAAGCATAAGGTCAATCATGTATTTTATATGGATGACTTAAAGATATATGCTCTTGGAAAGGAACATCTCGTGGGTGCTCTTAGCATCGTCGAGGAGTACACACGAGAAATCAGTGTGTACTTTGGATTGGATAAGTGTGCCAAGATTCATATAAAACGTGGACGAATAGGTATAGCTAAAGACCCTGAGCTTGTGGGCGGAAGTGCTATCAGGCACCTTAGCGCTGGAAGGACCTCCAAATACCTGGGCGTGCCCGAGAGCCGCATTGAGGATAGAACATCAGTGAGAGGTTCTCCAAAGCAGACACAAACACTTTCTTCAAAGCATTTGGTCGTCCAATTTGTCGTCGTTGAACAGGATATCTGCGACCAACATGCTTGCCGCCCTAGTTCTCTTCTATTCGCTTGAGGTAGTTTTATGGTCGAAGAACGAGCTCAAGGCCCTAGATATCACCACGCGCAAGATCATGCATATGAAGAAAAGCTTGAATATCAATTCGTCCGTTCCGCGCTCTCCTGACATTTGTCAGGAATCAGGAAATGAGTGGGTAAGGAGCGTTTCTTCACAAAGCCGCGGAGCAGGCAGCTGAACCTGAACATCAGGAGTGGGGACAGTGCATTACTCCTTCAAGATGCCTCACTTCTAAAAGCACAGGTGAAGAAAGCGGAGGCCAAAAACTTCCTAAAACAACATTGTGACAAGGTACATGGAAACTTTTACAAAATTGTGAAAGATCAATCCTTGTCACATGAGTCAACATTTGCTTTCCTTGAATCATCTGGACTCAATTCAAGAACAGAGAGTTTCATTTTGATGTGCCAGGACGGTGTTATTTCCACCTTAGCATGCCGAAGAAGCCTATCACGGCAAGAGGTTCCCAGCGTATGGTGCAGGACGTGTCTTGAACTCCCTGAGCACTCCCTGGCATATACTATCGAATTGCCCTATTCACGCAAGAACGACGTATTTGTACAAACACATTGCTGCCTTAAGAGTGCTTTATTACCATCTTTGTCGCTATTATGGCGTTGGCCAGTACCTTGCTCTGCTGAACGCTCCAAGGGGGATAGAGTCTATTGTTGAGAACGAGGAGTGTTGAACCTACTGGAACAACGATTTCTCGACAATAGCCCCTATCCAACACACAAGGCCCGACATCGTGCTCCTTAACAAACGTGACCAAACTATGTTTATGATCGAATTCTCGGTCCCGGTTGATTTCCACATCAGAGGTGAGAAATCGAGGAAAAGGGGGGTTCTCATCATCGGTGCTCTTAGAGGTGCGACGCCTCCACCAGGGTTGGTCAGTTACGCGTAACTCGGGAGTTTTGAACGTATTATACGTTTTAGACGTAATATACGTCGTGAACAGTAGAAAACCTAGTAAGTTACGTTCTCAAGATGAACGACCTGTCAAATCACTCACGTGACCTATGTAACATAACCTCACTTTTTGAATTGATTTATTATTGCTCTTAACAATTCGATGGAAGAGATGTGCAATTGTAATCATTATTGATCATATTCATAAAGTAAAAAGATGGGAAAAAACGGTTGCAAAAGGTTGGTTTTGCAATTATAATGTGAAAAATACAAGTTTGAATCGATTTCAGAGCCACATGTATGTTAGTTATTCTTTATTAGTGATTATATGGAATAATTTTATTACACCTCATATTTTTATCGAAATTTAATTTTATTTCGTGAATATTGGCGCGTCGTCAGAGTCTACTTCTAAGAGCAAACACTTCCTTTTAGAAAATAGGTTTTTTCAATGATCATTTTAACACTTCCGGCGTTCAACATCAGAAATTTGGACTGGAAGATTCTTATCGGTGCATTTGTAACCTCACTTCAGCGGTGTTGTGTATTACGGTATTGCAAACTGTGCATAATGCAGCATTTTTTCCATTGTCTTTCTTTGTAAGGACGTAGGAAAGCTCATTTCACACTTTTCCCTTAGATCTGTCACCTCTATGCATTTTCTTTCATTTATTTTATACAGTTTTTTAAAAATCGAATAGTTTTTGCGGCGATAAATTTAAGGTTAGATGAAGACGCTGACAGAAGCGACGGATGCCCCGTGATGCTCCTGCTTGGACGTAATATATGCCAATTTAAGTTCAAAACTATGGACGTGATATACGTGGTTAGATACGCGTAGACAACCACGTATATTACCTGGAGTATTATAGTCCCAAACCCTGGCCTCCACTGGTTAGTCATACCCAATTTGCCATACCTGTGTACCAGAAATATGCTGTGGCACTTGCTTGATGGATGCAGAGAGCAGTCATACGTGGATCGGTCTGTTCCTTGAGACACCAATTTTTTATTTATGTGCATATATATATTTTGACCGATTTTCTTCCAGAAATAATATAATTTCTAACCTAATCGGTTTGATTTCTAACTTAAAAATATAAACTCTGAGAAGAAAGTTGATTTTAACCTAGATAAATTTCCAATCAAGAAGATTGATTTTCTACAAAATTGTTGCGTTTTCGCGCATGAAGATGAACTTTCTACGAAGCAATTTAATTTATAACACAAAAATATGGACATTCAACAATAAAGTACTATACTTATCATAACGTGAAACTGGGATACAAAATTAATTTAAGTTTGATTTGAATTTGATGAACCTCAGTGTCGAGGATTGCAGTATGCTTGGAAAAGTTGTTCTGAATTGATGGAAGTACAATCAATATAAAATACTGTTTAATATACATACACTTGAACTGGTATGATTCATCTGAAGAGATAGGGCTAAAAATGTTTCTAATCGTGGCACAAGTCTGATGCATCGATTGCACAGTCGATATTAACCATTCATTTCATCTTCGATTACATAATATTCAAATATAATTTCTTTTTACAATATAAATCTTAATTGCTGTAGCATATATCGTACACGGAAAAAAAAGTCCTGGAAATTTTCCTTGACCGAGTCTGTGACTTTAGGATAGGTCTAAAAGTGCTTGAAATTTTGAAAATATCGTTTGTAGAAAATTTGGCAACTAATGCTTTCAGAAATACAAGAATTCTTAGATTGTGTCGAGCACGAGTCAATGAAGCATTTCTAGACCACATCAAGAAAAAATCTACAGATAAATTTGTAACCCGTCGAACACTCCAACATTAAAGTCTCGAAGACAGTCAATTAAGGATTCATAGACTGTCAAGACGGCCATTTATGGTAATAAAAAATTTAAAAAATTGTTTTTTACGTTTATAATATCATTATCTTCAATCTGTATATTCATTTCAACGTAATAACACACACAATCATTGGTTATACTAATCGCACACTTTTTACGCTTTGAAAAGTTGTTGCACGCTACGGGGATTTGAACTACCTATCTTCCCTAGGCGCGAAACTAACGCATCCTATTCCTAAACGCTCTAACCCCTCGGCTAATTTACTCTCTAAATCCGAAACAGTTAAATTGTGCTGCTTGCCAGTGGAATTGTGCTGTTTGAAAATGTCAGAAGTCGTGCA
>WSXT02112552.1:0-11157 GCA_011762715.2 Neuroterus valhalla
CTCCAGGATGATCTTTACAACTTTTCGAGTTTTCTCAAAAAATCGAAAATTCAAATTTTGGTCGCACAAAAAATAGTCAAAAATAGAAAGATTCATTTTTTGGTCAAACTATTTAAGTTACGGGAAATTGTAAATGAAATAAAATCGTGCACCAAAAAAAGATCTACATATATGGTATAATCAACTCCTTAATAGGACAGGTATTCTCATGATTTTTTTTGATAAAATCAAAATTGTCAGAGTTGTTACATTTTCAAAATTTGAAAATATAAACGAAAATGACAACTCTTAGCGAAACAACGCAAGATATAAAAAAAACTTCGAAGAAAAAAAATGTTTTTTTTTGGGAGCCCTCTAGGATGATTTTTACAACTTTTCGAGTTTTCTGGAAATATCGAAAATTCGAATTTCGGTCGCACAAAGAATGATGAAAATAGAAAGATTATTTTTTTGGTCAAACTATGTCAGGTACGGGAAAATATAAATGAACTAAACTTGTGCACCGAAAAAAGATCTACAAATTTGAAATGATACAAAAATGAATTCATTTCATTCAAGAAAATTAACTATAAAAATGGAACAATAAAATTTTTTAAAAATAACTAAAGCTAACACAGAAGATTGATAGAGAAGAGTTATTCACCCGAAAAATATCTGTAGATTTATTATATAGTTTCCCATTGGACGCGAAGTGTATCTTTCAATTGTGAAAAAAAATAAAATTAAAAATTGAAAATTTTGATTTCTAGAAAAACTACACAACATGTGAAAAAAATTAGGCAACAAAACTTCTCTGCCGCTTTGGACAAACTTTGATCGAGTGCGCGAGATCCGAAAGACGCGCGCCCCAGGCGCGCTTAAACTCGCGCGCGATGAGAATATGCCCGCGCCGCGGGCAGATTTTTTTTCATTATCTTTTGTGCAACACAAAATTTAAATTCTCGATTCTTCGAGAAAACTCGAAAAGTTGTAAAGATCATCCTTGTGGGCTCCCAAAAGAAACATTTTTTTCTTCAAACTTTTTTTCATATCTTGCGTTATTTGGCTATAAATTCTCATTTTCTTTTATATTTTTGAATTTTGAAAATACCATAACTCTGAAAACTTTGTTTTTATCGAAAAAAATGATTAGGATGAGTTTTTTTCACTTTTTACGTGCTACGGGAAATTGTACTTACAATTTTTGAGTCTTTTTGGAAGAAAAGGTAAAAAAAAATGTTCAAAATGATCCCCCTCTTTGATTTTTCATCCATTCTATCTGTTTAACGAACTTCACCTGTCTTTTTGGTCCCTCAAAATGTGTGCCAAAGAGCAATCCAATCCGATCATCCTTTCGAAAGTTATCGAGTAAACAGATGGCAGATTACAGACAGACAGACACCTTCGTAAAAAAACATTTTTTCTGACTGAGGGGGTCTCAAAACATGGAGATTTCATCAAATCCGCGGAAGTCAATTTTCACATAAATCAATATCTTCTCATTCAGAATGAGAATGTAAAAATTTTTGAGTTTTAATCAAACTCATTTTATACCTACCTTTTTTTCGTACACAAATTTGAATAAAAAATCTCACATTATTTGTAGAACTTACAAAGATCGTGGTATTTGAGTCAAAATTCAAATTTCTCTAGCATTAAAAATTATTCACTTGGTTTCATGCGCGTGCCTCCTTCTCTTACTCCTTTATTTTATTTCCAGTTTCGTATCCAGCGTGTGTGACCCGTTTATTGGCCAGCCTCCCTTCACGACAAAAATTCATGACCTACGTGTTATGAGATGTTGCATTTTTAGGGAAAGTCACAAGCAATCTAATTCAGAATTGCAATGGTTTATTTATTCGGAATTTATGAAATTCTCAAATTTTATGACTCAATTTAATCAATGAAATGCGGAAGCCATACGTTTTTCTAAGATCTAGGTTTATTCAATTTCAGTCTCCTTCATTTTGAGAAATCATTCTGCATGTTTTCCGCTTATTGTTATATATATTGGCTGCGCTTGGACCCTTTCGAAGAATCCTGTTCCATCCCGATTGGAGGAACTCTACTGATTTGAATTTTCCCGCCGATCCTACTGCTGGTGCGAAATTACTCCTATCCTTCTGGTTATACCTCAAAACTTATTGATGATTTTTGGAATGCTACTGATGATCATATCTTCCGGAGAGGACGTCTTGGGCAGTTATTCGCCATCTTGTGTGACAATTTTAAAATATTTTATATAATTCGATTCAGAAGAGATTATTATGTTTATACCCAGCACCCTGACCATTACAAATATTCACAACTCTGACCAGTCTTCACATGTTTTAGCGTCCGTAGCAACGCCAATTGTCTGTATTGATATTAGGTATATTTGTGTGTTTGAAATGTGTCATCAGCTATCCATCAAGTCCTGTGATTATTCCCTAGATTCTTCATGTATTATGTAAATCATTTTTGTGATTTGTAAAAGGATGATTTTCCATAAATTGTGAGGCCCTTAATTGTTTATGGTGTTACAGTGTGAATTTCTTGTTGCTTTTAGTTTTTCTAGATAATTTGGGCACACGATTAAATTATAGACCTTGACCGGATCTTTGAGTTTTCGAATAACTATTGTATGAAATTTTTACTTGTGTTGATTACTTTCTTGTTTAAAAGTGCTTGTGTATCATGACTTATGCTTGATTCTTTTTTCTCCGGAAGTTACCTACTTGAGACCCTGACCTTATTTTTTGTATAACCTCTTGTGATTTTGCCGTGTTTTATCTGAGACCATATGCTATTTATCATTTCTTCTGTTCAGTCTCACCTTCCATATTCTCATTACGATATCTTCTGTATAACGTTGCCCACGTGATGGGATATGTTGAAAGCCTCTTCATTTGAAAATACATCTTGTATCAAAATTTGAATAGTATTTTCTTGTGTAATTAATTTTCATTAACCGAATTACAATTTGATTGATTATTTCTGTAAGTTTTGTGAACTACCCCCTCTATCATTATCCAGATACGGGGCTAGGCGATGTTTTTGGTTGTATTTCCTATAAATGAACAGTTCATTGGAAATAAACTGTTTTGATTTAATGCATTATTTAATTTTGATTATTCAAAGAAAATAGTTCTCAAGCAAGGATAATATCTGTGCAGGTAAGTATTGTTATAGTCAACGCGTTTTACGCAGCCACGCTTACTTTAGTTTTCCTTTCCCTGATAAAAGTTGCCGCAGTAGGAGAGTTTATTATCGATCACAATGTTAAGTCTCGCAATTTTCTCTTTTTTCACTGATAAGGTACTCATCGTCGTGTAATCATGTATCTTTGCCGACTAGAGATTCTTCTATTTTGGAATTTGCCACGCTTACACAAAAAAATATTGGAAGCACACATTTCGTTACAAGAAGGAACTTGTAAGTGGAAGATTTTATCGGAAGTTATCTTGATATCAGACGAAAAACAGATGGACTAATCACCAGACAGACATATTTGTAAAAATCACTTATTTGAATGAGGAGGACTCAAAATGTCGAGAATCGACGAAAACTAGATGAGTTCAAATTGGCATGAAACTAATACTTTCCATCATAAATGATGAGGGTGGAAGAGGGAAAATGGAGAGGGAACCTCATCATTTGACATGCGCGATTTCAGCGTATTTCGGTCCGGCGGTTCACAGTGAATTCTCCCCCAAATCGTACAGTTTTCCACTCCCAGATGCCGACGGAAATGCTTGAAAATCGTCCGATTTTGCATAAAATATATTATCCATACGTAGATGGACAGATTTTTAATTGGAAAGTCCTTTACACACTGAGATACAATTTTCTCTTCTGCATAAGGAACGGAAGAAATAGGGGGGGGGGGGTCACGTATTCATATGCAACAAATTTCGCACTCAGGGAATTGTGTTAACCCCAAATTTAAGAGGGAATTCCAATTGTGTAAGAAAACATCTAAGAGGACATTTCTCTGAGTGATTGACATGTATTAAAATAATTACAAATAATTCGTAAATGTTCACACATCTTCCACTTGATCAATAATAATAATAACACAGACCCACAAAAGAAAAGCAAGGTGGACATTTTCTGAACATTCTCGTTCTTCATTTTTTTTGGGTCGATGATCACGATCCTAGTATCCATGTCACCCCCATCACGTCTGGATCAAGATTAAAAGGAGGTCAAACCCCTCAGTTCGAGGAAAATAATTTTTTTGTCACCAGATTCTGAAGGAACAGAAAATTTTACATCCAGACACACTTTGACCTTCTTATCAAAATGACCTCTGGAAGTCATTTGGAGGTCATCTTAAGCCAAATGCTCTTTCGAATCATACACCTGGTATATCAGCTAGGACTGTGTAGTCAGCAGAAAAGGGAAAGTATATTGTATCACTACTTTCTCATTTCATCTGAAATAAGAGGGCTTAGGGACCGCGGTCGCTTAGTGTGGTTACCCGCAAGGTCTGCTACCCCAATACAAAGCCGTGGATGCAAGGGAACCTGGGACTCACAATTATGTTGGAAGGTCAGGGATTTAGAAAAGGATTTTGGGTCCAATATGGTTTAATTGAGAGGACACTCAAAAACTCAGTTCCTCCATGCATTAATGCAATTGGTGGCTCTGAGTAGGGCCTATCTTGGTCCTCATAAGGACAAGTTGTGAAGCTGAGGGATAGGAGACGCACTCCCCTTTGGAGGGAAGGGTATACCTGATCCCTTATGATCTGCGACGTTGTATTTAGGGATGCCAAAATCACTGGAACCCCAGCCACGGGATGGATATCCGGGTGGGTGTCCTCATGTGATCCAGCCGAGAGCGAGAAACCAGGGACATCGTCCACGGGATTAAGTTCCGCGTAGGCGTCCTCCGGTAAGCAAGCGTTTCCTTGAGGTTCAGGGACACCGTCCACGGGATTAAGTTCCGCGTGCGGGTCCTCCTGTGATGCGAAATACTATGAAAGTATAATTTTCTAAATGATCAAAGAAACTCGTCTACTGTCTTTCTTTGTTACATGTTTTGATGAGAGGCCTTCGTTGCTTACTCAAAAAGGAAATAAAAAGGAAGGGAACCTTCGTTACATGTTTGATCGGTTGCAGGTTTTCTCGGCGAGGTCTGGCTGACCCTGCATAGACGGGGTTGAAAAGTGCTAACTTCCATATATGCGCAGAGGTGCATCCTTGCACGTTGCAATATCGGATAGGACTGACTCTCGTGACATCGAGACACCTATATTTATGCCCCGTTTGCTGGATCTTGCGCACCAGTGGAGCGAGACATGGAGGGGACATCCAGTGATTGGTCGTCAATCAGTACGGGACGCCCGATGCCGCAAAGGTATTCTAGAGGAAGCGTTTCGATGATTGGTGGAAATTTGTATAGTAGTAGGACGCGGAAATTAGCGCAAGAAGCAGGCTGTCGCCTTCCAACCCGCAACGGGACCGACTATGCACTATTCTTTATTGAAAGCCACCGAGAATGAGATTACACACCAATATTGCACAATTTATGATGTGGTATTAAAAGGAATGCTTAAAAAAGGAATAAGAAACAAAACGTCTAGGAACTTGTCTGAGTCGACGCAGAAGGGAAAGAAGAACTTTAAAATTTGAGATGCCGTGTTGACGGCGTGCGACGATTTGCCACCGGGTCTCTCCTGTGTCGACTCGAGTCAAAATCCAATGCCTAATACGGAGATCATAAGACTAGGTTATGACATAGCGAAAGGATAAATACATTATTATTATCATATAACACATCTAAAGCGCAATCTTGTTCAACTGACTATCAAAACTATTGTGAGTTAGGTACAAAATTTTTTCTGTTCTCCCTGGGGCTAGGCTGTACCGAGGACAGTGGTCGTCTTGTGGCAGGACTACCTGCTGGAGTCTGGGTTTACTCCTGGAGTGTTTATCCGTCTGGACATTTTCCGTTCGATTGAAACTGACCTGAGCGGAGATTCCGGATAATCCTCTCACCATGTTGGGAATCGTAGTCCGAGGCACCTTGGGAGCTAGATCCTGGCTGGGACCAGCCTAAGTTTGGTGCTTGGGTGGTCCAGGCGCCATAGTAGGGCTCATCCTGCGAGGCTCTTCGGGAGTCGGATCCTGGATGCGACCAGCCTTAGTTTAGTGCTTGGGTGGTCCACGCGCCATAGTAGGGCTCATACTGCGAGACTCCTTGGGAGTCGAATCCTGGCTGGGACCAGCCTGAGTTCAGTGTTCGGATGGTCCACGCGCCATAGTAGGACTCATTCTGTGAGGCACCTTGGGAGTTGGATTCTGGCTGGGATCAGCCTGGGTTTGGTGCTTGGGTTGTCCACGCGACATCGTAGGGCTCATGTTTTGTGGTTTGGAGAGCATCCACTCCCCTGGTCTTTTCGAAAGAGTGCCGGAAAGTACCTGACGGGGATTAACGCGTTGCTGAGTTCCTACGAATTCTTCATCCAAAGAGAATCTCTGGAAGATCCTTGTCCGAATAACGATGGGTCTTTACGCGGAGCTTTAATCGCATTCCTTTTTTCAATTCCTGGTTGCGTCGCTCGGTAGGGTTGGCCTGTGGGTGATACATTGGGTTCGTTCAATGTTGGGCTCCCCACCGGACGCAAGCCTCTTTCCAAAGCTTGCCCGTGAATTATGTCCGGTTGTCCGTGAGTATGACCCGTGGGTATCGACAATGATTGAATACCTCTGCTCCGGTCAGGTCTATTATTTTTGGTGTCTTTGCACTGCTGATAGGTATCGCCTCTACCCAACGCGTGTGGAGGTCAGTGATAACAAGCAGGAACTTCTATCCTCGGGGGGATCTTGGATATGGACCCACCAGGTCAAGGGCCACCATCTCCCAAGAACCCCTAGGCTATTGTGGCGTGGGAAGTTCCTTCCCCGTCGTTCTATGTGTTGTGCAGCAGGCACACAGAATGCAGGAGCGGACGTACTCTCGGGTATCGTCCCGCATCCCATTCCACGTGAAATGTTCCTGTATGGATCTCAACGTCTCCGCCGTTCCTGGATGCTCAGCGATTCCAGAATCATGGTACTCGAAGTATACTCTTTCTCGAGCGTCTTTTGGTACCGGCATAACCCACCAGGTCCCTTTTTGAACCCACATACCCGAAGTATCAGCTAGGTATCTCTTATGGAAATCTTCCTCTTGGGACATACGCGACTCTTTCTGAGACCCTGTGCTCCATTGTGCAGCAATATTTTGAAGCTCCTTGTCCTCCTGCTGATTTTTTGGACTTCCGGAAAGAAATTGGAGTGGGCGACTGTAGCAAGGTATGCTCCCTTGCGACTGGGTCCTTCCCCTTCGGAGGAGGTGATCCCCATCGCCCGACGTCAAAAGTCGAACCAGTTCCATTGGGAAGTGTGCCAAGGCCCTAGGCGATTCCGATTATGCCGCGGGATCCACAGCTTGGTCGATCAGACATATTGTCAACCTATTATGTCTCCCGGCGTAGAC
This sequence comes from Neuroterus valhalla, assembly GCA_011762715.2. Classification (NCBI taxonomy): domain Eukaryota; kingdom Metazoa; phylum Arthropoda; class Insecta; order Hymenoptera; family Cynipidae; genus Neuroterus; species Neuroterus valhalla. Next base: position 7,447 of record WSXT02112552.1, read on the forward strand.
GCAACGTATGAGGTGATAATATATCTCGGTCTGTTCTTTGTTCCAAGGGATGCTCAGAATCGTGGAGTTCCCCATGTCTTTCCCTACCAAGAATGTCGAAGTCATGAGTTGGTTTTGAATCATGTATTCTAACTGGATTTCACCAATCAATCTGATGTAGGTGTTATTTGCTGCCAAGTCAACCTGTCCTACGTTCGTTCTCATGTTCCTGAGCTGATCCTCGAACAAGTAATGTGCATGAATGAAATTGTCTGAAGCAGCGGTGTCATATAAAGCCGGAATCACGTAGTTGGCAAGTTGTACTAGGATGCGAGACAATGTCTTTGGGCTCCGAGAAACATTGCTGAGCTTGTGGGATCCATCCAATTGTTGTTTTTAGGCCGTGTCCTTTCCTTGGACTGTAGCGGACCCGATTTTCCTGAGTGTTCATTCACTTTATTCTTTGTGGGACAAAGCCGATTAATATGACGTCCAGGACAGTACCAACACTTCGATGGGACCTCTTTTGGGTCCGCTTATCGGACCGCTGGACGTGAATCGGTCCTGTTCTCGGTTTTGCAACCCGAACTCTTTAGCATCTCAAGCTCGTCGGCTTCGGCATTGTAGGCGAATGTTACCAAGTCGTGATAAGTCCGGACACCAGCCGCTCGTATACCCTGGCGAAGGGTTGGGCGCAGCAATTCTAGGAAAGAGGCCACGAGGCCTCCTCAGGTTCATTCCTTCTGCGGCGTCGATTGAGCAGCATTTTCTTTTGCAAGAAAACGCTCACCGATTCCTTCTCCCCCTGTTTTTTGTGAATATAGGGCGGAGAGAAGACAGCCCCGTGTGGCCGCGCTGTCGGAACGTTTCACAAACAATCCTCGGAAGCGATCCCAGACAAAAGCTAATCCATCATACGGGTCCCACCACCAGGCCGCGTCTCCTTGTAGGAGAGGCGCCGCGAACCTTGTCTTCAAATGCTTTGAAACGTTCTTCGCGTTCAAGTACTGCTCCAACCCGCTTAGAAATACAAATGGGTCTTCGGAATCTCCCACACCAAATTCTGGTTTTAAAGGTGCGAACAATGTGTTAGCACCCTGGGTCAACATCGGATAGCCCATCCGGGGGTGAGTTTGTCCCCAGTAATTTTGAGCCTTTAGTTAGCCCATATCGGCCGTAGGAGGATGGGCAGCGTGGAAGGGATAATTTTGGATTCTGTACGCGTGTCGAGCTTGCGGATTGCGGTGATAGGCGAGGGGGTTTCGGATCTCGATGGAGATGGGTTCCTCGACACCGGTAACGAGTAGAACTAGTGTTCCTTGGGTGACAGGTGCTTGGACTCTGTCAGGAGTGGGAGCCGTGGCGCCGTTTGAGGTGGAAACGGATGTTCCGGAGTGAGCAGGCAATCGCATGCTGCCGGAAGTGGACTCTGAGTTCCCGTGGGAGGTAGGAACGGCTGTTCCGAGATAATTGGGTGGAGACACCGTTGATCGTCGGTCCTTAGCCACCTGCAACGGGTGGAACTGGGATTCCATTATAACTGGGTGAAGGGATACCAACGTAGGTGGGTCCCTGGATACTGGAACTGTGTGATGGGACACCAACGGAGTTGGGTCCCTGTATATTGGACGTGAATGGAACTGGTGTCCAATTGTAGCTAGGTGAAGGGACACCAATGGAGGTGGGTCCCAGGATACCAGACTTGGATGGAACTGGTATTCCATTATGACAGGGTGTAGGGGCGCCAATGGAGGTTGGTCCCTGTATACCGAGCGTAGTTGGAACTGGCATTCTGTTCAGAAAGTGGGTTTGATTTCTGCAAATTCTCAGGTCCAGACTGCGACTGTTGTGAAGGACTCGATGCTCCATGTCCCAATCGACGTTTGTTTTTTGGGAATTGAATGCGGATCCTTGGTTTGAGAGTTGAGAAATCGGCTGATTGCGAGGCAGGGTGAGCCTGCTCAAAAAGTCGGGAGTTGATTTACGTCGTGGAAAATTTTTATTGGACGGGACCTCTCAGTTTGTGAGGTCGGACAGTGACCCTCGTCTGAAGGCGAATTGGTCGGGCGCCACCGAGTGTTTGCTTCCACTCCCGGAAGTGGATGGAGTTCTCCTGGGGATGACGCGGCTCCGTAGAACTCGGGAATCTGGAGTGCGGGAGGTCATCCATTGTATGAAGATAGGTTTGCACCACGTTGGGCGCCAGAAAATTGTAGTCAGCAGAAAAGGAGAAGTGTATCAAATCATTACTTTCTTATTCCATCTGAAATAAGAGGGCCTAGGGAACACGGTCGCTCAGCGTGGTTACCTGCAAAGTCTGCTACCTCAATACAAAGCCGTGGATGCAAGGGGGCCTGGGACTGACAATTTTGTTGGGATGTTAGGGATTCAGGAAAGGATTTTGAATGCAATATGGTTTAGTTGTGAGGACACTCAAAAAATCAGTTCCTTCATGCATTAATGCAATTGGTGGCCCTGAGAATAGTCGATGTTGGTCCTGATAAGGACCAGTTGTTGAGCTGATCCCTTATAATCTGCGACGTTGTATTTAAAGATGCCAAAATCACTGGTACGCCAGCCACAGGATGGATATCCGCGTGGGCGTACATGTGACCCGGCCGAGAGCGAGACACCAGGGATGTCGTCCAAGGGATTAAGTTCCGCGGGGGCGTCTTTCGGTAAGCAGGCGTTCCCTTGAGGTTCAGGGACATCGTCCACGGGATTGAGTTTCATGTGAGGTTCCTCCTGTGATGCGGAATACTCTGAAAGTATAATGTTCTAAATGATCAGAGGAACTCGTCGACTGTCTCCCTTCGTTACATATTTTGATGAGAAGCCTTTGTTGGATAAGGATGATAGAAGGAAAATGTTCAGGGTAATTGACTGAAATGATAGAAATGAAATATTCCTTTGACTGCTAGTGACGCTAGTAGTTGGTTGCGGATTTGCTCGGCGAGGTCTGGCTGACCCTGCAGAAACGAGGTTGAAAAGTGCTAACTTTAAAAAATGCGCAGAAGTGCACCCTTCCACCTTGCAATATCGGAAAGAACTGACTCTCGTGACATCGAGGCACCTATATTTATGCCCCGTCCGCTGGATCTTGCGCACCAGTGGAGCGAGACATGGAGGGGACATCCGTCGATTGGTCGTCGATCAGTACGGGACGAGCCAATCGCCGGATGCCGCGAGAAGCCCGAAGCCGCGAGGGTATTCTGGGGGAAGCGTTTCGATGATTGGTAGAAATTTTCATAGTAGTAGGATGCGGAAATTAGCGCGAGAAGCAGGCTGTCGCCTTCCAATCCGCAACTAGACCGACTATGCCCTGTACTTTATTGAAAGCCATCGAGAATGAGATTATACACCAATATTGCACAATTCCTAATGTGGTATTAAAAGGAATACTTAAGGAAGTGATATAAAACAAAACGTTCAGGATCTTGTCTGAGTCGACGCAGAAGGGGAAGAAAAACTTTTAAATTTGAGATGCCGTGCTGACGGCGTGCGACAACTGGAACTCCAAACTAAGTACCATTGCGTACCATTGATCGCTGATCAAGATCCTGATATCCATGTGACCTCATCACTTCTGGGGCGAGGTAAAATCCTCATTTCAGAAAATAGTATATTACATGGCGAGTGGCGAATGGCGCAGATGACTGACGAGTGTGGAGTTGCTTTCCCGAGCGAAGCGAGGGGAAGCACCACACGAGTTAGTGATCTCCGCCATTCGCC
>WSXT02112574.1:0-11156 GCA_011762715.2 Neuroterus valhalla
CAAAATATTGCTGAATTTTCAAATAGTGAAATTTTTAGCAGTTCCAAGAGTTCTGATTAGAGTTCTGGTTTCTCCAAGGAGAGTTCTACAAAAAAGAGTTATGGCACTTTTGAATAGAATGAAAATTGGAGGAGATACAGCACTTTGAAAATGGACAAAAATTTTGAGTTTTCAAATTTTGACAGTTCCAAGAGTTCTGATTAGAGTTCTGGTTTCTCCACAGAGAGTTCTGCAATAAAGAGCTATGGCACTTTTTAATCAAATGAAAATTGGAAGAACCGATACAACAAAATGTTTTGCATTTTTGTTGGCTGCAATTGAAAAATGAAGATGAATAGAGATTTGTTTTGAATGTCAGACATTTATTTCTGAGAATAGTGTTTCTGCATACGGCTTTTTTAGAGTTCTGTTTTATTACGCTAATTTTAGTTGCGGAAGCGATATGTAAATGAAGGAAAGACTGGGAAATAAGTTCTCACAATGTTTTATTGTGTATTTTCCCAACTACCAGTATTAACACTTTTTAAGAAAACCTGATTCACCTTAATCTATTAATAAAAACCAAACATAAGAAAAATTGTCTACCGACTGGGCTGGAGAAAATTAAACTTCGTTTTGGTAAATATTTGCACAGAAAGAGGTGACTCTTAAGATATTTATGTTTATCAGCTGGAAACAATGATTCTCGTAAGATTTTTAGATACAGATTAGCAGCGGCCCTAATTGAACAAAATCATATGCTATTTGAACTCTTCCGACATTCAATTAATTGATAAATAGAAAAAAATTAGAACCAGAAAAAATAAGGAATCTCAAAGGTGAGGCTGTGTTTCTCGTGAAATTTGTCATAAGTTAACGCAGGTTTGAAGACTATATTTAAAAATAAAGTTTTCTGAATGAAATGCTGAACAATTTTTTTCCAATTTTAAGAAATTCGTATGGAATTAGGCTCTAATGGCTTCTAATTTATTCTCAATTTTGAGTAACAATAATTATTACATTGCAGCCACTAAATAAAACTATACGCAGAAAAACTGAGGATACATCTTTTTGCAGGTAACTTTGCGTTTTTACTAACCTGTGGGGTTAAAGTACTAATATCACCATCGATAGTGAGTACAAGCACTCACCAACCTTCAAATTCGAATTCTTCCATGGCATTTCTTTAACCTTTTTTCGACCTTTGTTTTATTTTGAAGTCAGCATTCTACTAAGGATCAATGCTGTTCTTTGTTAGATTCATGTTAGTTTTGGAAAACATTTTCATTATTTTTTGGCATAGTTAGTCTGATAAGAAATTTTTTGTATAGGTTCCGAAGCTTTATGCTGCGGTTCTTCAATTTTATTAGCAATTTACTGCAGAGTTTGAAAAAACTTCTTTTAATAGCACCAGCAGCAAAAGTAAAGTGAATCTTTAAATTTGATATTTAAGTTCATAAACGTTGCAAACTTTAGTTACGTAGATGGAGGACATAATTATTTTTGGATGATTTATATAAGTAGTTTGATATGAATAATATGCAAACTGTATCATTATCGAAAAATACACCACATGTTTTCTTAGGAAAATGAAAAATATTTGCGGTTGTGAATTTTACATTTTACAAATAAAAAACACTAAGGCAGTTAGTAACGATCGTATGGTCCTTCGTTTTCAGAAGTACGAAGAAAAAGAATTTTTGTACTGTTTTATTTCTGTAATTTTCAAAATTTGAGATCATACAAACGTTTCTTAGAATAGTTTAGCAGTGTCAAATGAAAGCGTTTAAAGTTTGAATTTTAGAGTAGATAAAATTTAATTTATTTTCAGTTGAATTTATCTATTTAAATTTATTTATTTGAATTCAATGAAAAACTAATGAAACTCAATGAAAAATTCTCATTATGATGAGATTGTAGTATAATAGAAAATAATCAAATAAAATACATAAACCGTACTGAATGCAGTCTAGTGCTGATATCTCGATATATGTGTACCGATAAAAATACTATACGCATTATAATAATATCACGTGTAGACTGTACGTATATGTTATGATGTGTAGGAGGTATGAAATGATAATTATGTGCATGAAAATGAATTTCAGCAACCTGATAAGATAATTATTTTTCTTCTGAATGTCAAAGGACCGGCTTTCCAAAGTTAAGAAACAATTTTCAATTCGTTATCGTACTTTTATTAACAGGGAATGGTGTACCATCTTGCATATCAAGTAAGTGAAGATAATGTCAAGAGCATGAATGAGATTAGCCTGACAGACGTAACCTTGGCATTGACATTAAAAGTTTTACTTCACTCACATCGCGTAGTCTTTGAGCATGCATAATACGCACATGTGTTAAGTCATAGCGATAGAGGCATAAAGCCTATTTACATTGCCACAATTTTCGCTATGACAGCAAAAACTGCTACACTTGGTATCCAATCAAACCTTATAGTCATAACCTACGCTCCTGATTGGTTGTCAAGCATAGCAATTTCTGCTATCGCAGCAAAAATTTCTGCGGTGTAAATAGGCTCTTTCCAATAATTGGCCAAGTGCGTATATCTTTTTTACCAACTCTGAATATGACACAGTCACAATCGTTACATTTAAAAACGTCGTGTAATTCAATATTCTCAATTCTCATACTGAAAGTGTTAAAAGTACCGATTCATTACGGTTTATAACTTCTGCATTTGTGTAGATACTGTTATTAAAGCAATAATATATAATACTAAATCTTTCTGATGTAATATTACATAAGCCTTTAGAACTGATTTTACATTTTTTACAGTTCATTTGACGAAAAACCTTGATCAAAGAATGTCGCGTTCCGAAATAAGCACATTTTGCTCCAGAGAGACTTGCATGTTTTGTTTATTTTTTAATTTAATTAATTAATCAAAATTAATTATACAATTTTAGGACATAAAATGTAGGGCATTTGCTGCTCTACAGTGTTTGTTTGAAAAAATTTCCTATCAGAGTAACAGGAAACGAGATATAGCGGAAAAACTTATATCATTATAATTTTTTTGTTTAAATAATGGAATTTTCAGTATGAACAAATGAGTAAATATAAACTTTTCAGAGGAGCAATTTTGTAGGTATTGTTTCCCTCCACAAAATGCTTTTTGGATTTTTTTTCTAATGCAAAAATGGCATAAGTTATGGGCGAAAACCCGATTTAACCCTTTGACTGAAGATGTTTGAACGATTTGACAGCAGCTTCCCAGAGTCTACCGAAGTGAGTTGAATGCGATGGTATGAAATGCGAATTGATATGATGATGTGCAAGTACAAAAGTAATTGTTTTGTTAACTTTTTGAGATCCCAAAAACCCTGAAATTTTTTCAAGATCGTTTTTTGTCCGTGCAAAGTTGGAAGCGTTATCGCACTACAAATATGTACTTTTCCCTCGTCTTCAAAAGAGTCCATTTAAACAAGCTTCAACTGGATAAAGGTTGGAAGAGTGTTAGAAACCTTTTTGATTCCATTTAATACAATCATTGGATCGGACCAAAAAATAGTTCTATATAATAATAGACGTAAAGCTTAATGTTACTGTTGATAATGAATTCACTAGTAAAACAGCAGAGCATAGTTCTAATCGGCATATGTCTTCGACATCTGAAGGGGTGACCCTTACTTTTAATCAAATTAATTGAGTGGTGATTATGCCATTGTTGTCGATAGTTATGATATAAAGACAGGCTCTATAAGCCTTTTTGCTAGCATCATAAAAACCGTGTATTTCTGAGCTAGGAAAATTAATTATTCTTGAAATTCAACCCAGTCTTATTTAATTGGAGACGAAACATTCTTACCTTTGAGTAAATCTTTCTTTCTTAAGGGAATTTTTCAATTTCAATTTCTTTTGGGCTCATTCTCTTTGCCATCGGACAGTTGGGAATTGGATATTGTAATTATAAATTCTTCGAAAAATTGGAAGTGCTGTTTCATATCGTTGAAAAATGCTATATCATACAGTTAAAAGCGCTGTCGAAACGGTAGAAAAGGACGGCTTGAAATCACGAAAAGGCAGCTGAATCTTAAAGTTAAAAGCGCTGGTTGAACTGCGGGAAAGTGCTGAATCAAATTTTCAAAAACCAGCTGGATCTCACAGTAAAAGAGTACTGGTTGACCAGCTGCAAGTTTTCATTGTTTGAAACAGGACAATTCGCTGTTTCGAAAAAAATTTTTATCTGGACTCCAGTACACGACTTCTGACATTTTCAAACAGTACAATTTTGCTTTTAAAGAGCGCAAGTTAACTTTTTCGGGTTTAGAGAGCATTTGAGCCAGTTCTTCGATGTTAAGCACGTTTTACACGTCGTTGCTTTTGCAATTGAAGATGTTGGTTAGAATAAATTTTCAGTGTTGATAATTACTGGTTCATATGTTTATTAAAAACTTAACTGTGAGTACTCACAGTTTGGTCATTAACTTTTCGATCGTTCTCCGATGGTCTTCTTCAAAATGATAATATTATTGAGACTGTAAATTAGACCATCTGATGTGCATCAGGCAGGCTAGGCCGTTACGGAGTCACATTATGTTGTAAATTATATTGTGTCCAATAACGAAATTAATTTCCTTACGTTCTTATGGTGTTGAACAGGGTAAATAATAATTGAAGATGTTGGTTTGAATAAATGTTCAATGTTGATGATTACTGGTCTATATGTTTATTGATAAACTTAACTATGAGGACTCACAGTTTGTTCATTAACGTTTCGACCCTTCTTCGACGGTCTTCTTCAGAATGATAATATTATTAAGACTATACATTAGACCGTCTGATGTTAATCAGGTAGTCCATTACGGATGTTGTCGTAGAGTCCCATTATCTTGTGAATTATATTGTTTCCAATTACGAAATTAATTTCCTTACGTTCTTATGGTGTTGATCAGGGTAAATAATAATTGAAGATGTTGGTTTGAATAAATGTTCAATGTTGATGATTACTGGTCTATATGTTTATTGATAAACTTAACTATGAGGACTCACAGTTTGTTCATTAACGTTTCGACCCTTCTTCGACGGTCTTCTTCAGAATGATAATATTATTAAGACTATACATTAGACCGTCTGATGTTAATCAGGTAGTCCATTACGGATGTTGTCGTAGAGTCCCATTATCTTGTGAATTATATTGTTTCCAATTACGAAATTAATTTCCTTACGTTCTTATGGTGTTGATCAGGGTAAATAATAATTGAAGATGTTGGTTTGAGTAAATGTTCAATGTTGATGATTACTGGTCCATATGTTTATTGATAAACTTAACTATGAGGACTCACAGTTTGTTCATTAACGTTTCGATCGTTCTTCGACGGCATCGTTCCACGACATGGTTCTGAGGCAACTGAAACAAAGTGTAGGATTTTTCATGAAATCCTCGCGTCCTTTTCGGTTAACAATGTAAAAATCCAAGCAATAATTCCATTATTTGGGAATCATTGCCTTGAATGAGCTCTTTCCATTTAGGCGCGTTCGTGGATCAAGTTTTGAAGTAATCGCAAAAATGGAAAATGCTCCCACAAATTGTTTCTTCAAAACTTCTATCGCTCGATAATGTTTTATTACCAGATTTGAGAAATCGCCTTATGACATTGTGCAAGTGTTTCGATAATGTGAAAAACCGATAAATGCTTAACATGATTATTAATAACGGCCACAGGGTCGTTATAACTTTTCTATTAAATATCCTACGTGACTTGATAGTTATCATCAGTAGGTTCAAGCGATTCAATTTTATCTGCATCTTTTCAGGTTGGACACGATTTGAAATATGCTAAATTTGGAGATTCAGTATACCTGTTATCGTTATCGATAGACATTTGGAGAGTGTCACTGAAACCTGGCCATTTTTAATAAGTACCGCTGAATCTGGTTACATTTAATGCGGGTAATTTGAGATTGATTGGATTTTTGTAAAATTGCATTCGTGAATTTACTGAATTTTGTGGATTTCCTTGACGGCTTGAACTGCTACCGTTGCTATATCAGATTCACAGGATAATAATGCGTGACGATTATTTGGAATTATCACTTTCTTTTCCTTGAGAATTCATTCTGTTCGAGCAGTAAAACAAAAAGTGTTTCTCCAATTCAATTCTTTCCGCATATTCAGAATCGATTTCTGCGTCACTAAATATGTCTGCTATAGGTTTTTGAATGAATTTGTCCAGGACCATTAACTTTCCTCTCAATGCGCCCCGAAGAAGCCAGTGAAGCTGCTTGATTCGCTTGTCGTCTGCTTTTTAAAAACACAACTGAGATCAATTGAAGAGGAAAATAGAATACCTCTCAAGAACAGTCATTTTTAACAACAATCCACAGGAAGAAGTGATCCTTCGATCATGAGATTTCTTCCTTTTTCCAGGAGATCTACTTTTATACAGACGACGTACAAGTTCTATATTCTTCTAAGAAACACATTTTTAGAAACAGCTGAGTACATATATCGATTTTGTTGGAAAACCATGGGTTTGTAACGTTTTAACTTAAAAAAGTTTGTCTTGCAGAAAAAGTGAAGAAGGTGAAAAAGTTGATGTCGATGATAGATTTGTAGCTTCCAAGATTATTATCTATTTAAGGAAAGGAAGAGTTTCTGGTTTCGATCGTGTACAAAAATACAAAAATGCCGACATTTCGCGAACGTTGAAGTTCGCATCTTCAGGGGTGACCTGAAACTAAGGTTTCAAGTTCAAGTTCACAATTCTTTTTATTGTTCATTAAATTTCAAGATACATTTGTTTATGACATTTCGAATATTAGGTCCCTCCCTTCATAGATTTTACACAAAATTAATTTCTAAACATAATTTTGTAGTAATATTTGTGATTTCTTTCAGGTTATTTTGTTTTTAGATATGCTACTTACGATGCCTGTGATTGATAGGCCCCATTGTGGGGACAGGTCGAACCTGATTGGCCAATTAAGTCTTCTTTGAAAACCCTGAGAGAACCCTCATCGCGGAAACAAACAATATTTTTCTGAAAAAAGCATACCAGAGCAATCGAAGGGTTAAAACCCCCCAAAAACATGAATGGGGACGATGGATATAATACCAATCTGATTTGGCTTTCCATTCTCCCGGGTTTTTTAAAGATGACTTGATTGGACATTCAGGTTCGTTTAGTCCCTACGATTGGGCCTCTGACCAATCCAATACATCGTAGATATCATATATAAGAACAAAGTGACCAGAATCCTGAAACTTCAGTTCCAGGTCAGCCCTGAAGATGCGAACTGCAACGTTCGCGAAACGTCGGCAAAATTTGTAATTTTGTATACGATCGAAACCCGAAGCACCTCCTCCTATCATTAGTTTTATTTTGTCTCCGAGATGCTAAAAATGATTTAGAGATTTTTTTTTCGAATAATTGAACTTTTTGACCTTCAACAACCAATAATTTATTCCTTCTTTATTGAATTACCAAACATTGATAAAAGACTCACCTCTGAATCAAACTGGACCATGATCTTTTACAGGGACATGATTCACGCAGATACCATTTACTTAGAGCAAAAAATCTCAGTTTCTGGAATTCAGCTCTTACGTCTTTTTGCTTAGCGACTCTTCATTCAGAAAATGTAGGTAATTTCGAATAATTTTGGGGTTAAATCGACCAGATTCATGAGTAATTCAAAAGTATGATTTTCAAACTAAATCTAATATATTATTGCCTTTTAAAATTTCATTGAACCAAGGCTCAACTATACATAACTAACAATAAATTTTCGACATTTTTGTCAATTCTTCAATTACAACTTGAATTTCAAATGTTTCAACAAATAATTTTTTTGAATCATAAATGTTCTGAATTTCAAATTAAAATCGATCATGAATTAGCTAAATTAATATTTGATCAACATATGTTAATTAATTTGTGACCTCAGAAGTGACGAGGCCTGAATATTTAGTTGTTTTGGAAGAAGGACCTACACGGGGAAAATAAGTTGTGTGAACATTATAGTTAATGCGCACATAACGACATTCCATGTGAAACAAGGTGTTAAGTGGCCTAACTAATGGTGTCAGGTGACCTAAACCGAAAGTCAATTGAATTCTTTTTATCATAAAGATATAGGGGGATATTAGCATTTCAGGAGACTGGGACCATAAGAGTACCGAATCATGAACAAAACAATTTTATTTCAAATCCATATTTAAAAAAAAAAACTATAAAGGAAGAATGAACACACTATTTCAAATTGAAGGGCCTGTTTCAAACGCAAACTAGCACTTTTTAGTCAAATCGGTTTCACTTTTTACAGAAATTAGCAATCAGAGGAACCCTTAAATACCAAGAATGATGGAATTTTCTTCAGTGGAGAAAATTCATATACCCGCCCCCCCCCCGGCATTCAAGCAAATATAGAGGAGAGGTTATGTGAAGACTCTAAAACCTGGAAAAGGAAGAGAGTATAAACAAATATTCCAAATATTGTTAACTTTTTTAAACCTTGAAACAGAAATTACACTAAAACCTTGAAAGAAGCACCGTTTCGGGTATGGTCTCGAATGGCCTAAAGCTTCTAGCGAATGTGCTCTAACGTAAACTAAAAATGAATGAACAAATGAAGACTTATTCATGGAAAGAGAATTTTCCGCGAGTATTTGAAATTAAATGCGAAATATGTACGCACGTGATCGAACCGTTCGCTTTGTGTGTGCGTCACTGATAAACTATGTAGCTCTCGCAACGCCTGCCGCTTGTTTCCTTGCACACCCGTAACAAAGATCGAGATTCTCGGAAGAACCTGTAACAAGGGAGCTTCACTCATGGTCTTATTGAACTCATTCGTGGATATTTTAATTTTAAGCTTTTTGATATGGAGATAATGGGAAAATAAAAGCAATTCGGAATTTCACAATGCATTATATGTGTGTACAAGTCTAATTTCGATCTTCCGTTTGCAATATGCATTACATTTTAAACACAGGTGTGATCTAATATCTGGAGAGGGGCAGCATGTTTCATAATGAAATAGTACCAAAAAATCAAGGAGTTGAATCAATTGATAAAATTGTTAGACTAAAAAAACCTCCAAATTTATTGTACTGACACTGTTAATGAATGTATTCTGGATTTTTGTTTTCGAACTTATGTCTCGAACTATGTATTGTATTGTTTCCACACAGTTATTGTACAATTCACAAGTATTTAACAACTGGAGATAATTTATTCACAATCAAAAAAATTTAAATGTTCCATGACTTCCTTCAAGACTATTTGTATTATTTTCATTCCCATAATACCAGTGATAGCTGAACGGTGTCAAATCCATCGCCCTTTCCATTTATGTAGCGCCGTCTTTTTTTCCACAATGGAGAAGAAAATACGCAAAGAAATTATTAATCTTATCCATTAACAAACACAAACAAAATCCTCAATCAGTTGCAAAATGTTAAACTAGAATGGTCTTTCATCTATCCTGTAAAATTAATTTTTCACTTCACTATCAAACTACATTTTCATCACATTTTTGCATTTATTCCTGTTTCTGAAAATTTTGTGAAAAAAAATTAACCAACTTGTATGATGTATGTTCTTTTCATGAATGCTCATTATCTCATTTGTCTGCTTGTTAAAATTAGACAGGCAAATGACACGTCCCACTTGATAATTATGAGCCATCAAAATCGAGTCATGAACTATCTTAAATGAGCAGTGAAAAAAATTTATCCACGCGATAGAAATAATATGAAATAGTACGAAAGTTGCGTCTGGATGGCCCCCGTCACGTGATCTACATCAAGTATTGCAGAATCAAGCACAATGTACCACGTAAAAGGCACCTCAGAGCCACGTGCTTCGCGAATACTGGCGTATTGCCGTATTCTCGCAGCCGGGACTAACAAGGAGAGAAATTAAAGGAAGGGATGTACGATTGAAGAAGAAAAAGAGAGAGAATAATGAGAAAAGGAGAACAAACTAGACTGGATCGACATTCTGGAAATGTGGCACCATCCAGTCTACGAACCAGGGACAGCCCTGAACTCAGGTGAGCTCTCTCGTCCAATCCACGGTGATCACGCGACTCGTACCATTTCAACCGAACTTGTTGAAAAGCGCGCGAGCTATTGCGAACCACACGCATGTCATGTTCCCGTCCACGGCTAACAACACCTAGGGCATTCAAGCGTTTCAATGCTTACGAATAGAAGATGAAAGCAAAAATGTATTCGACTTTTTTTGGCCAAGATTTCATTCCGCTGAAATTCGACACGTTTATAGAAGAGAGAACATTTTTTTTAATCACAGAAATAAATTTTTCAGCTATAAAATCAAGTAGTAAATTACTTTGGACGGTAATTACACTATGACAACTACGTATCAGCCATCAACGCACTTTAATGTAAGAAAAACAAGTTCTTTCATTGTCCCTAAACGTGCAGTTCTTGGATTTCTCCATATAAACTGCCATTTAGACTCTATTGGATTTGAAAAATTTGGTAATAGAATCTGAGAAGTTCTGATTTGCATTGAGAATAAGAAATTTTTCATATTGGCATTAGGGTCTATAGTTTTTATTTTCATGAATCAATGCTTGTGAATATCAAGTTTTTTTAATATTACGAAATATTAAACGTTTCGTCCTGAGCTAATTTCACTGGACTCATCAGTGAGGCAGTATGAAATTAGCCCTGCCTTAGACGCTTCACAATTTATTTGACCTATAATCAATTGTTTAAAAAAAAATTTTAATTGATTTTCAAACAATGAAAGAAACTTCATGAGACATTTCGATCGCGGATAGGGATCGAAATTCAGTTAAATTTTTTGTCAGACATTTCGATCATGGATGGGGATCGGAATTCAGTTCAATATGCATAAAATATTTTTTAGTTTCAGTAAATTCGATCACGAGTGGGGATCCAAATTCAGTTCAATTTGCATGAAATAATTTTTAGTTCTAGTAAATTCGATTACGGGTGAGGATCCAAATTCAGTTCAATTTGCATAAAATAATTTTTGGTTTTAGTAAATTCGATCACGGGTGGGGATCAAAATTTAGTTCAATTTGCATGGAATAATTTTTAGTTTTAGTAAATTCGATCACGGATGGGGATCCAAATTTAGTTCAATTTGCATGAAATAATTTTTAGTTTTAGTAAATTCGATCACGGGTGGGGATCCAAATTCAGTTCAATTTGC
>WSXT02112596.1:0-11154 GCA_011762715.2 Neuroterus valhalla
CTGAGCTAGCGTCGCGAGTTCGTCACGCAGGGGGGGGGGGGGGTATAAAAAGCTAGAAATTCGCGTCACGTAATTTATGGACGATCCCATGGGCAATTGTTGTTGTTTTCAAATCTGGGATGGGCACGGCGATGCAAAATTCACTGAAACTGTCCTGCATCGTTAATATATGCCTATTTCCACCTGATGTGGTTGAAAGCTTTCTCATGGTGTCAAGGGACACCTTGTCAAAAACTCAAAGCGAGGTATCCGTTATAACCATTGGTTCGCGTGTTCCTGCCCTGAACAGTTTGTTTTCTAAGCAACTTTGGCATCCCCTGATGAAATCGTCACTTTCGTCTCGCATGCCCGGTGTTTAGTTTAACTACAATAATAATAGCTGGAACTGGTCGTGCGGAAAAGTTAATGCAAATTGAACTGAGTAGGAATCCCGCGTGTCCGAGAATAAAGAACAGGCTTTTTTCTCTCTTTTATAACCATTTATTATACCTTGCTGAAGAAGCAAGATATCTGAAAGTTCCAAAGAATACGATAAAACACGCCGAATTTGCACTGTAGAAATTAAATTTAAATATATATATGAGAAAAGATGAAACGGCACGAGCGCGACAAAAGGTGGTGACTCGGGACGTGGTAGAGCGGTACTGGTGTTCTTCTCGCCCCTCCCAGCTACTCGATCCACCAGGCTGGTCGAGAGGAACCCAGGGCCGCACACGAGCCCAAGGCACCCGCGACCGCGGAGATTGGTGTCCTGATGAATCCTGATCACCTGGCCTTTTGAAACGTTTCCTAATTCGTCTATATGTCTTTGTGACACCTATATGCCCACCCATAAGACTCTCATGGTATTCAATAATAATCTTACTGCGCGTGTCTTCTGGGAGAACCTGTAGTTTTCCGTGATATAGAATGAATTTTATTTCCCCAGTTACCAGTACCTGACCCAATAAGGGTCGTTGACCCTAAAGGTCTTGGACGTTTAGACACTCCGTAGCTACTAAAAGTCTATAAAGATGAGGTTAGTTGGCTCTCAATTTTCTGAGATGAATTGAGCATAGTTATATCGGCGGAAGGTAAGTGGTTTATTCCATTGATGGAATACGACAATCTTGGTCGTTTTTAACTCTTCTGGTCGAGATTCCTCTCCTCCCTTTGGAGAAATGGTTTCTGGAGGGGGCGAGGAGGAGTCTAGGTAGGGCATCTCAACTCTAATGAATGGTGATTGAAAGGAAGGAGTCGGAGACAGTTCAGGTCGATTCCCTGAATCAGTCGGCTCTTGAAGCTGTCGCGGACAAATTCTTACCCTTCCTCGTGTTAGGCTCTCATAACCCTGCGTTACATTACTATTGTTATAACGGGTGGATTTAGCCGCAGGGGTAGTAGCCGTCAGAGAAGTTGGTAACAAAGATCTTCGCGGGGGTTGGTGCACTTACAATAGGGGAATCATCCTTATCCTCTATGCCCTTAGAGCGGACAGTACTGCCTCCTCCTGTATGCTCCTTTGAAGCCCGTGCAGGAGGAAAGGAAGGTTTGTCCATTTCCTTGTTTTCTCTTGGTGATTCGGACGTGACTGCGTTACCGGGTGTTTGCCGTTCTTCAACGTGCTTGGTAAAGGACTACAAAAATTATTTATCCTGTCGAGAACTCGTCACTAGCCTTTTTGAGACCTTACTGTAGACATCTGCCCTGGTAGAAGAGGGAAATGCATCATTAGAGCTTTCTGGATTTTGATTGAGGCGAGCTGTTCCCCTGATCTGAAGAAACACAGCAGGCCTTTCAAGAATTTTTGGCATAAAAACAGGTGGTTTCGACACAGCCGCTTGTCTGCTTTCGACACTCCTCTCCGATAAGGATTTTTGCGTTTTTCGAAGAGTGCCAGGAGCAGGTTCCTTGTCAGCGGGATTTTCGGACTCTGAAGGAGTTCCCTGTGAGGGAGTTATTGGTAGGATTTTTTGGGACCGGTCATGGATAAAAAATACTCTAGCGAAAGAGTGTTTCTCCTGAGGTTCGTTCGACTCGTTCCCGGATTCCTCCTCAGGGTCATCAGTTTCAGATAGCTCTTCCCAGCCCTATGGGTTATTAACCTTGAGCCTGGATTCGTTATGTAATTTATCGAATGTATGGGCTCATAGTCGCAAGCCAGTACAAACTTTCTGCCGTACAAGTACGGGCGGAAGTTTGTAACAGAGAAGACAATCGCCAAACATTCCTTTTCTGTCTCTGTTCGCAGGCGTTCATAATTCTAGAGTAGAAAGCGATAGGCATGTCCATGCCCTGCTTTTCTTGAGTCAGCACTGCGCCTATGGCGTAGTCCGACGCATCGGTAGTAAGCTTGAACGGTTCAGAGAAATCTGTGTAATGCAAGATTGGTTCGTTCGACAGATACTCCCGGAGGGTCTGAAAGCTTTGTTCTTGCGCGAGTCCCCACTTCTTGACTCGAGGGAAGTTTTCAATCGCGCTTATCTTAGCTGAGTTTGACCTAACTCCCTTTCCCGTGATGATGTGTCCCAGACGAGCTACTTCTGGTCTTCAGAAGTCACATTTATCGGGTTGAAGCTTAAGATTAGCGTTTCTTGAGCGAGGCAGAAGACGTCGAGTCTTTATCTCGTGCCCTTCGAGGGGTTCGGAATAGACAACTATGACATCTAGGTACACAAAGACCTCAGTTCCATGCATACCCTTCAGTACAGTGTCAATCAGCCTCTGAAACGTGGCAGGAGCACTCTTGATGCCCATCGGCATTCGCAAATACTCGAAGTGGCCACGAGGGGCAGAAAAAGCCGTTTTAGCACGGTCATCAGGGTGAGTCTCTATTTGGTGATACATACTGGCTAGCTCAAGCACCGAAAAGTACTGCGCATTACCTAACTGGTAAAGGATGTCAGTTATGTTCGGCAATGGGTAGCTATCCTCGATTACTCTTCCATTAAGCTCCCGGTAGTCGATGACGACTCTAAATTTCTTTTCTCCATATCCATCCAATTTTTTAGGAATCAATAATAGTGGAGAGTTATAAGGAGACTAAGAATCTCCGATAATTCTCATCTTGCGCTGTTTATCAGCTGTGAAAAGTATTTCTCTAGTATCATGGGGAGAATGACGATAGGATTTCCTATTGAGGACTTCGTCATCAATGGTGGGCACCCTATGCTGAACTAAGTGAGTAGCGGTAAGGGGCTCCCCATTGACATGGAAGACATCGTCAAATTCCTTCACCCAGCCATTAACATGTCCCTGCTCCCCTGGGTTTAGGTGAGATATGCGAGGGCTCTTCAGTAGCTGTTTGTCACGGATTGTGCGAGAAGCCTTCGAACCAAGAAGTGAATTTGGCAAAGAGTCCACTTTCTCAGATTCCGAGATCTCTTCGTCTGAAAAAGAGTAATACTCAGACTGTATAATTTCCTGTGGAGCAATCTCGATCGCGATGTCGGTGTCGGTAGTATTTATAGCTAATACTTGGCATTTTCCATTATGATTTTTAACAGCAGCCTCTCCGGTATATAATCCTTCTCGGGTTTCAATTCTAGGTAAATAACCCTCTGAGATGTCAGGGTTTAGTGTCTATATCGCTATTGGTTGCCTGGTTCTTGCCCTGATCAGTTTAATTCGTGAAAAAGGCTTGCTTTGTGATTGCAAGGTTTTTTTTGCTTCTTGGGATTCTGCATCTATGAAATAATTTGGAGTTACAGGTTCCGAAGCTGTAACAAGGGTATTATGACGGAACGACAGTTGAGCTCGCTCTTCTCGCAAATAAGGTCTACCTAGTATTTCATCCGAAGTTATTGGAAAAAAGTTATTCACGACATGAAATTTGACTTGGACCTTTCCCAATGTCACCTCGACCGACCCTCGTGTATCCACAGGATTACCCGTGATTCCATAAATAGTGATTGAATCGCTAGGTTCTACTTCTAGATCCAGCTTAATAGCCTTCAGTTTCAGGAGGTTCACTCCTGATCCTGGATATACAAACAAGGTTGTATCTGGTTTGCGAAATTGTGGAGCAGACTTTATTATGACAGGAGATTCCTCTAAGTGTGCCTTGGTGTAATAGATCCTTCTGCATCCTCCAGAATTCTCAAAGTAGAGTGTTTCTGAGGCTTTGGACTCGTCGCTGGATCGGCACGACGAGTCACAATTGAGTTTAAAGAATCTGAAGCCGAATCGCAAGGTACGCCCGGTGAATCCGCCCTAGAATTACTTCGTCTAGGGGGCTATTGGGGTTAATTGAACGAATTTTTTTTCATGTTGGGTTGGCCAGGAGAATTGATTATAGGGAACCAGGTTAGACTGGCCTTGCCAAGCATTCTGAGTGTTTGGCCTTATCATTGGTATTTGCCCTGGAGGGGTAATATTGGATCATTGGTGGTGGGTAAAGTGGAGGAAAAGGGTAATTCGACATAGACAGGTTTTGAGGAAATCGAGGATTGTAACATACAGTTTGATTGCTGTAAGGCTGATAATGTTGATTGATATAGTGCAAGGGAGGATAAGACATGAAGGAGGGAGTCTTCACCACCCCGGGATTGTTGATTGATTCTGCCTTCTTCGTAGAAGGACTAGCTGATTGCGTAGGCAGGGGAGAGTGAATTTGAACAGATTTGACGCAAGCGTCTTCTGTCGTCACATGATAGATGAAAGCTGCTTCCTTCTGTGAGGCTTTCAGTTTCTCCTCAATATGTAGGGCATATTCATATGCCTATGACAACTCCTTAGGGTTTCGCTTGTCTACGAATGTGGACATCTCGCTAGGCAAACCTCGTGCGAATGAATCGAGCGTGCAACCTAATATAGGTTCCGTTATGTGCTCGCTCTTGATGGCGTCTACATTCCCATTGGGACCTTGGGTACAATACTTCTCTAGTGCTTGCTCGACTCCGCCTAACAGCCCGTTTAGCCTATAGTAGTAATCGCTGACATTCTCAGATTGCTTCATTCGTAAGTTCTTTACCTCTTCAATGTGATATTGGTACTTCTTCTTCGCGGCAAAACGTTTTTTTAAATGAGCGATTACATAATTAAGAGTTCTGAATGTTTTATTCCTAACGCTTTTCCGAGCAACACCTACTAGTTTACTGAAAATTGCCCTAATATAGGCAGCCTCGGTATGCCTAGTGATGTAGACCGCCCCATTCACTATATCCCCTAGAAATCCTTCAATGGAGGATTCTTGCCATCGAACGATCTTAAGTGGCTTGTGCTCTATCGCAAGGTTTATGCATTATTTGGCATTATTTTGGACACTAATGAACCTTAAAATTTCTAGTTTCTCTTTACGTTCATCATTGAAAATCTATCCTTAACCTACCGCTATCTCTAGTCAACATTTTCTGGAAAAAAAGAGGGAGAGAGAGAGAGAGTGGGCAAAACAAGGTTCTTACTTTTAAAGTCCGCGTTGTAGGGAGCAGTTCCAGGCCAAGCTGAATTCTACCGTTTGACCCTACTCGACTAACCCACGCGCACGTCGCCCAACTATTCCGTTTTCAAACTCCTAAACCGTTTCCGTTTCCACTAAGATTAAACTCCTTAACCGTTTCCGCTTCGCTTTGATTAATCTCCTCAACTGTTTCCGTTGTCACTTAGATTAAAGTCCTCAACCGTTTCCGTATTTAATACATAAAATTAAGGAGGCCCAGAGGACCAAACCGTCGAATTATATGAAGGTAAAAGATAATTTTACCATCATATAACTTGTTTATTATTATGGGATCGTTGTCCTCCACTCTTGATAGGGTTCATGTCACTCTTCAAAACTTACCATTAATCAATCTGAAGAAGGTAGTTTCGAGTCTGAAGAAAATGAGAAGGGTTGGAATTCACTAGTAAATAACCCCTGTTTTAATAATGAATATAAATGTAACATTATTTTGGACACTAATGAACCTCAAAATTTATAGTTCCTCATAACGTTTATCATTACAAATCTATCCTTAACCTATCGCTATCTCTAGTCAACATTTTTTCGAAAAAAGAGGGAGAGAGAGAGAGCGCGGGTAAAACAAGGTTCTTACTTTTAAAGTCCGCATTGCAGGGAGCAGTTCCAGGCCAAGCTGAGTTCTGCCGTTTGACCCCACTCGACTAACCCACGCGCACTCTGCCCAACTATTCCGTTTCAAACTCCTTTACCGTTCCGTTTCCACTAAGATTAAACTCCTTAACCGTTTCCGCTTCGCTTTTTTGATTAAACTCCTTAACCATTTCCGTTTCCACTAAGATCAAACCCCTTAACGGTTTCCGTTTCCACTTAGAATAAACTCCTGAACTGTTTCCGTTTTCACTGAGATTAAACTCCTTACCCGTCTCCGTTTCCACTCAGATGAAACTCCTGAACCCGTACGTTCCCACTAAGATTGAACTCCTTAACCGTTGATAATTTTGATGAGTTCTGCCACGAAGAATCGAAGCTCTCGGAGAAGTAGGGAAAGGTGCTGATTTAGAGGAATTTCGTCAGCAGATTTCATGGGAAAGACTGCAGGTTTCGAAGCACGGTAATGTCCCGTGTTTTTGGAATGTGCTGAATTGCAATTTCAGTGCGACGAAACTTGCTGCCTAGCCGCGAACCAAGTTGATTTCTATTCAAAAATATTTTGTGAGTTTATTCTTTTGAATTTCATATTCTTGCAATAAAGGGTTGCTCCGTTCGTCGAGGAAGAACATGTCTCTTTCTCTCTTCCCTTTAATATAAATATTGAAAGACCAGTCCTTCACTTACCTGACTCACCATCTTATTCTGATCATCCAATCAGTACTTCCTTGTACTAATATCACTGGATGCTCGGGTTTCGATTCAATAAAATACTTCAAGTAATTATTGTATTGTAAGAGCGCTCGTAACAGATTCTGTCTTCATTTTGAAACCAAATCAAATTGAAAAACAATCGCAGCGTTAACGATTCCTGAAAGGCATTTACCAATTCCAAAGCATACCTTTTGGCTTAACCAACGCTCCTGCGACACTCTAGCTACTAATGGATAATATTATTATTCAAGGCTTCAAACTTAAAGGTTTTATTTTCTACTTATCGACATAGTAATTGTTACTCAAAATTTTGAAGATCATTTGAAATATCTTAACACTGTACTGAACATAATAAATAACTTAAATTCAACAATCAGCCCATACATATGCGAGTTCAGCTGCTCCAAAATGGAATATATAGGTTTCAAAGTAAACCGAAAAGGACTCTAAGTAGACGAGGATGAAATTCAACCAATGCTAGAATTCCCGAAACCAAATACTAGAAGCGTTATATAGATTGTTGAAAAAAGATAGGACTTATAACTTTGATTAGAACAGGATAAAGCCTTCCAAAAAATCAAAGACCTTTCAACTCTAGCACCCTATTTGACATGTCCATACCGTACAAAACCTATCCACCTTGAAACTGACGTGAGTTATACGGGGTTAGGAGTCATACATACTTGAAACATAAGTGGAATAAATTATGTTGTCGCGTACGCAAGGTAATAACGGACAGCTTAGCGTTTAAGTAACTCCGTAACCTTGAAAACCACAGAAGCTTCTCAGCCAGGAGGGCTTTTGAACTTCTCGAATATGACTACGAAGTCATGTATCGGAAAGGAAGTTCAAATGATGTTTCTGATGTTTTTTCAAAATCAGGAGAATCAGGCAAACTTAATCTCATTCGCATGAGCTTGTAATACAGAAAAACCGTAAGCGGACGTAGCCGACAAAACTAACGACTGGTACTTAATTAAAATGATACATGTTAGGAAAAGACCAGAAAAAAACCAAGGATAGCATTTACGAGACTAATAACTTTTACTAGACTCCAATCCGTGAAAATTAGTCGTACTCAGAAGACTTAGAGCTCCAGTCCCACGGTAAAATCACGACGAAATTCAGACAGGACTTGTCAAAGAGTAAAACCGTGTAATCAAAGTGTTATAGGATTAAATTGGAAGCGAATTATTGAAGACCCATAGACCATGGTAGCAGCTGATGGCATGGGACCATTGCTGATTTTCAAAAAGAAGAAAAATGAATACATTTTAGTTTTCGTAGATCTTTTTACAAAGTGGATAAAAATAATTCGAACGAAAAAAGATCACCGCCTAAATACTATCCTCAGGCAAATCCGACAGAAGGCTCTAACGGAACAATTAAACAAATCATTGAAACACATTTATATGAAGATCATTTAACCAAGGACAAACACATCGAACGATTTAACGTTCGCTATAAATACTAGTGAAAACTCGTCGACCATGTTTACAGAAATTTGTATCAGGAAAATGATATTGAATTACAAAATGTAGATAAATGGACGGACAGACTTGAGAATTTACACATAATAAAAGAAGAGGTCCAAAAGAATTTAGGGAAGGCAAATGACAAACAGGAAAGCCACTATAATTTGAGAGGATGACCGGTAGTATATAGAGTAGGCGATAGGGTTCTGAGAGTAATTACCAAATTTTTAAATAAGACGGATAAAAAAGCAGGTAAGCCTTACGATAAGTACGAAGGTCGTTTTATTGTCAAAGAAAAAGTTCTTCAAATGATTAACGAATTGAAAAACCTTAAATGAAAAAGTACTGGGGGATGGTACATAATAACTTCAAGTTAGAAAGTTTAGATTCAATTGATGGCAAGGTAGCAATGGAAAAGTAGCACTTATATTACACATAAACTAAAAAACATAACTCATATGAAAACTTCTAACTCACCCACCACAGTAATTATAATAAATATGTAATAACAAGAACGGGTCACGACTCCAATACCAGAATCAGACTGTACGAAATTTTATCTTTCAGAAATATGGACGCGAAACCAAAATTCTATCTCTGCTGAACCCTGACACGCCAAACCTCAGTTGTTGAACAACTAGAAGGATGCCGAGCCTGAGACTGGCTTCAGAAAATACTGGGGAGAGCCTAAGAAACATCATTAGAATACCACCCCCACAGACACATCCGTTGTATTTTTCAAAATAGAGGCACTGGGGAGGAGGAAGGGGCAGTAGGAGACATGTCACTCGGTAAAATGATGGAGAAAGAGGAAGACAGCATTTTCTCAAACTACGAAGAAGGATACTTGGAAACAGACGAGAAGGAAGGCGAAACATTCAGGTGTGGTATACGAAATGAATAGACCTAAGATACAAACCAAATTGGAATACCTAAGACGAGCGAACAGAAACCCCTGGAAAACATTCATAAAGTTCCAAGAAAAAACAGGAGGAAGCAGGAGAGAAACAGGAAGAAGTAGCAATAGTCGAAAAAGAGAATGGAATGCCAAGAGGAAGATTTCTAAACACCCAGCAAAGGAACATCAATTACAAGAAAGAAGAAGAGGAAAGAAGACTACAAGAGATGGAAGAAATTAACAAAGAATGACAACTTAGTGGTGCTAGTGCTAATTGCTGCGTTGCGCTCTCCTCATCTTACTTGCGCGAACGTTTCCTATGGCCAGTAACCCCGACGACTCATCCATCCTTATCAGGACCAACTGGATCTCCGAACCACCCTTTACTACCTACAAATAGCCCTTATCAGGGACAACGTAAACTCTAAACGGATCACGGACCATTGTAAGTCAAATAAAATATTTTTATCCTACCCTCTGTTCTCTTTTTTTGTGTTCCTACTTTATTCTCATCATCTCCATCTCATTTTCTTCTTCGGCATTACCTCCATAATAACCTCAAAGATTCTCGTCTTTTCAATTCCGCTACTAACGGAAGTGCTCAGAGCCTAACTGTGCCTATTTCTATTTCCACCAAAAGCTTTTTCATCCTTTCTTCTGGTAGAATGTAGCCTATTCAGGTTCGCCCTTTCAATGTGAATGTTATTTTGCTATCCTCGTTCCACTTCGTATTGCCATTACAAATAAACTATCCTACATTTCCTGTCAGGTTCAGAAGAATCCTACCATCCGATCTGTTTCTGTGATTCGACTTCCTTATGAACTCCTCCTTCTCTTTGATTCGTACCTCTCCTCTCTGATCTCCTTTCCAGTTTCCCCACTTTAGTTTTTCTGATCATTACTCCGTCTTTCATTTTGTTACCCCCCTCTGATCCCTGTTCTACCAACAGACCTTTCCTCACTTCTAATACCATGACGCCCATTCACTCCCTTTTGCGTGTTCCTTTCTTGGTTTCTTGTATCTTCCACACGTATCCGTTTGATAAAATTCTTGCTACGCCCTTCCAGTCTCCCATATCAGCCCAAGCCTCACTTATCATTATTACGTCCCACTTTTATACTTCTCCCTAGAAAAGCTTATCCATTACCTTCCTTGCCTTGCTTGGCACTCTCTCCATTCCTCCCGTTCTTTGTCCCAGGTACTCATTCCTCCGTTCACCCATATTCTGTCTCTGTCCATTATTACCTTGTTACCTTTCCTTCTCTCTTCCCATGCATACTGATCTATCATCCATTTTCTTCTCCTTCCTCCCAAAACAGATCTTCTATCATCTCTGCTCTCCCTTTCAACATTGTCTTTTTCCGCATTACATTAACTCTATCTCCCTCGCTTCCTAATTTGAACATGAACATACCTTTCATTCTTTCTTTCATAACTCCTATTCTCTTAAATTTTTCCACCCTCACTTTTTCTCCTATATCACTTATCACATTTTTATGGCTTCTCCTTCTGCTACAGTGTTTACTTTCACACCCTAAATCACTACGTTGTTCCGCCTCTTTTTTCCTTGCTCTCCTTCTATCCGTCTTTCTATCTCCGATATCTTGCTTCTCGTTCATCTCACCCTCATTTGCTCCTTCGATAACAACTGACGCGAACGTATTTCGTGAAGCCGTTTTTCTTGCCCTTCTAATTTTCCCTTCTACTACTTTTATCTTCCCTTTCCTAGTGTTCCGCTTTTTCTCCTCTCCATGATTCATTCCTCTACCATTTCCTTTTGCAGTTTCCGCACTCATTCTTGAGTTTTTACTTACAGCCTCCACTCCTCCACGTATCGCCCCCCTTACTCCCGTAATTATCATTGTTATCAAATCCCCCCCCTCTCCCTATCCAAGTTGACGCTTTTTATATTTTCCTTCTCTGAATCTTTATCCTCTTCCTCCTTTTTCCTTTTTTCTTCTGTCGGCTCTCCCCCCCACCCACCCCCCCCCCCCCCCTCCCGCCCCCCCCCCCCCCCCACTCCTTCTCCTCCTAGTCTTAC
>WSXT02112607.1:0-11154 GCA_011762715.2 Neuroterus valhalla
CCAAAACGAACCCTTTTCTGCAAACATTACCTTTCTAACCCTACTTTTAAGAAAAGGGCCTAAACTGCAATTTTACCCATATTTTTTTACATTACTAGCAATATTGTACACGCGCTACGGCGCACGAGAAATATTACACGGCCAATTAATAATATACAATTACAGGGTTGCGACCTGACCGGGAAATAAACTGGAATTTTATTGACTAAGAAAAAACCAGGATATGACCGGGAATTTACTTCGCATAACCAAGCCATTTAAAAATTTTACGGCAAAAGTTCGTGAACTAAAAAGAGAACTTATCGTTTGATTTGAAGAATGTAACGTTCATCCAATCTGATTGTAAGAATTTTCAAATATATCTATAGTTTATGAGAGAAAGAATTTTTTTCCTATCACAAAAATAATTATTTTCCAACTTTTTCAAAAAAATGTATTCATCACGTTTTATTTTCTTCCTTATTTATCTGACTTGGGACATGGAATGATAGAAAATAATTATAGTTTTTATTCTAGGGCAGAGAATTCCAATGGAGAAGAATAGTTTTACATGGAATAGGGAATTTAAAATAGAGGAATTTCAAAAAATCGCTGTTCCAATTCAGATAATTTTTTTACATTGTTTATTGCGAATCCATCCTTTTTTTGTTAAGAAAATTTGCTACTAGATCAAAAGTTAAACTCTTGTTAGAAACTAATTTTTTGTTTGTTGAAGATGCGTATCAATATGTAAAATCAAATAAATATGTTTACTTAATCAAAATACCGAAAAAAGCAATAATATTATGCCATAAGATGCACTCATATTGAAAAGTATTAAATATTCCGAAATAGTGTTTTAAAATATTGAAGTGTACCTTATTTCTGGCAATCTTTTTGTCATTTCTTATCCAAAGATCCTCGTTTCTTCTTTTTCCTTGAATTCTCTACATTTTTCGTGGAACTCATTGCGGAACTTTTTTCCCCAGAGAAATTAATGTTAAAAAAATAGTGATAAAAAATAACGTAATAATGACTAAATCCCAATAATTTGCTTCTGAATAACACTGTCCATGCAACCTTTCGACTGGAATTTTTTTTCTTTTATACGATCTGTTTTTGTTTACAAATGTCGAATGCTCCAGGGCCATTCGCACTGCTCCTGTGATCCGAATTTTGGAACGTATGGCAAAAAAAAAAAAGAAATCAGAATAGAAACTGATAAAGGATATTATCGTATGATTGAAAGCTCAAGAAATCTACCATCCAAAATATTCAAAGAATCTGATTACAGTGTGAAAGACTTTGAACCCTTCATAAATGGAATTAAAAAAGTAACAAATTTGCACATCAGAGATGCGGTAAATATCATTTACTTTACCAATAAAGAAATCGCAATTTTCTATGAATACGACGGGCAATCTGTAAAACATGTTCTCGAATCAGATGTAACTTTTGAAAATTTGCTGTGCTCACCTTTGGCAAATTTGATTGGAATAAGCAACGAAAAAATGACAGATGTAAAATCTTTGATGTAATACCTGAGTGACGACGGAAAAAAGTTTTTTGATGATTTTCTTGAAAAGTCGACAGTTAAGAAAAAAAAAAAACGAAAAATCCGTGAAAACCTAAAAACAGCCAAAAACTACAAACGAGGCCAAAAAAGAATGCATGGTTTAAGTTTAAATAAATATGTATTAATATCGCTGATAATTGATACGAGTGTTGTTATTTTATTTTTGGTAAACAATATTTTTTCATCAAAACTTTGTCAAGTATTTAGAGTCACATCGAATTGATATTATATTTATGAACTAAAAATTTTGGTAACTTGTAATTTCTTGATCATGTTTTTATTTTCCGAAAAGGTTGAATACTTCCGCTAGTACGACACACTGCGGAGCTTGCCCGCGCAAATTCAATTACACCGCGCTGCGCGTTGGCGTTCAACCCGCTGGGTTTTATATAAAAAATAGTTCAAGGGAGCTCAAACTTTCCAAAAAGTTTAACAATACTCTTAAGATTATGACAAGTGTGAATACCTCGTTGAAAACGAAAATCCCGTCGATACATTTTCAACGCGAACGTCGAAAAACATGGTTTTTCATTCGGAATGAAAAAACATTCAATTAATATTGACTTTTGATAAATTTTTTGACACTGTATTCAACGCTAGACCTTCTTGAACAAAAGTCAAAAAGAAAATGTTGATACATTGAAAAATGAATGATCAGTGTCAATGTAAGTTGGAAAAAACATGGATTTCTCGATTCAAAAATCATCAGTTTTTATTTTTTGTAACGAAAACTATAATGTTTACGAAAAAAGTTTAAACGGGTACATGCATTCATTTTTCAAAAGCTATCGAGCAGTATTTTTCGTTTTTCTAAATTCGAACTTTTGATTTTGACTCGTAACGTCACAGCGCGGATAATACTTATACGCGCTTTCGAGCGCTCAGCGAGCTGTTGCATCCAGGGTCGCAATTCAAAATTTACCTCTGGTTGAAAACGTAAGTACTTTGTTGAAAATCAATACATCTTTTTTTTGTGATAATTCAAGTATTTACTTAAACATTAATTTTTGAATCTAAAAATTTCTTTAATAAATTGTGTTCTTTGTGAAAAATGCGCTTTTTTATAGTAAATTAATCTTCATATTCAAAATTCATTTCTTCAACTTAAAATTCAACCGTCAGATTTTTAGTGGGGAATTGATATTTTCTAGTTCAAAATTCAAAGATTTTGATGAAAATTTATATTTTTAAACTGAAAATTCGATTATTATGTTGGAACTTCACATCTTTTGATGAAAAAATGATTTTTTGGTAGAAAATTTTTTTTCCTCCGAAAGTTAATTTTCTTCTTCTAAAATTTTTCTTTACGGGTAATAGTTCAACTTATCCAGTTGAATATTTTTTATTTTGGTCGAAAATTCATCCACTTGAAAACTCCTATGTTTTTTTTGACATTATTTGTCATTTTTATAGTTGAAAATTCAACCATTTTGTTGAGAATTGAATTTTATGGTTAAAAATGATTATCTTTGGTCGAAAATTGGACTATTCCGGTTGAAGTTTTGCCATTTCAGTTAAAAATTCGTCTTTCTGGATTAAAATCCAACTATTACAGTTAAACATTTACAGTTTTATTCGAAAATTCCCCATTTTATTTGAAAATGTAACGATTTCTTCAAAAGTTAGTTTTCTTGATTAAAAGTTCGTTTTTTTCAATTTTTCTTAAACATGAAATTGAACAAATTCTAAATGAAAATTCCATAGTTTTAAAAAAATAATTGATTTGTTTAAACATAAATTTGTTCCAATTACAAATTTGAGTATTTAAATTATGGTTGACAATTTATCTCTTTCAGTTTGAAATTCTTTGTTTTATTTGAAAACTCTAATTATTATTATTTTTTCAGCTCCAAATACAAGTATTTTGTTGGAACATTATAATTTTTTGCAGAAAATTATTTTTCTTTCCGAAAATTGGTCTTCTTGTTTGAATATTCAGCTTCATAGGTAATGATTATATTTCTCCAGTTAAATATTTATCATTTTAGTTCAAAATTCATCTTCTTGGTTTGAAATTTAACTGTTCCAGTTGAAGATTAATAGTTGTTAGGAGTGTATATGTTTTTGCTGAAAGATTCTACTTTTGCTCGATTCTATTAATTGTGTCATTTATCAGTTCTCGTTTGCGAGTTTGCATGTATACTTGTGTGTTTGTCAGTGTGTAGCGATAAGCGCCTAATTTTCGACCGTAAGCGTCCTATCGAGCACCGCGCCGGTTCGTTCATAGAACGTCGGAACTGATAATTATTAAAGACTTTATATAACAAACAATGTGAAATTTAAAAACCAAAAGAAGTTCCGAACTTTGTAGAACAATCTGCTATATTCTTTCAGAGTTATTAATAAATAACTTGTTTCAAGTTTTACCCGCCAATTTGTGAGTTATTCGTATTCAAAAACTTATCATACCAGAAAATGTTTAAAGTTATAAAAGAACCATAAAATTAGTTCTACACTTAACAATAGTGTTATTTAAAAATTCATCGCTTTGGTTGGAAAATGATGCATTTCCGTTAGAAAATTTGAGTATTTTTTTCAAATTTAATTACTATAATGAATTAAAAAATTTTAATTGTACATTTTGATCCCCATTTTGAACAAAAAGAAGATATATTTTGAGGGTCATTGGGTTGGGAATGTTTAATTTAGAACATTGTTGAATTTTGAATAATTTGATTTCGATTCATCAGTTTTTGCATGGTTTTATTTGAAGAGCAACAACTTTTCATTGTTTCACAGATTTATTTCGAGAAGGGCTTCGAAAATGGAAGATCTACTTAAAGCAATTGAGTAACTATCTAAGTAAACCTTCATAAATTTTTATTTGGAACTCCATCTTTTGGCTTTTGACATAAATTAATGGAGTAAAAATTGGAGCGTGAAAAAATAACCTTTTGAATCCTTTTTTTATCCAATAGGGTACTGTGAGACCTATTTAGGAATATTAAAAAAAAATTATAGTTAGAAATCTCTCACAATCTTCAAAATTTCAATTGAAACCAAGAAGACCAAATTTGAAAATGATCTTTCATTTCTCTTTGCTCAAATACCTACCCAAATTTACTATTATATTTGAAAGTTCCAAAAAGTTCCATAATTGACAATTTGTCCGTTCAATTGCATTGTGAAATTTTCATTGTTTCCTCGTTACTGAAGTTTCATTTTTGACGTACGTGTTTTACACATATTTTTCATTATTACATTTTTTAATCATTTTTTTATTCACCGAAGTTGATTCAAAAACTTTGCTCGAACCAAGGATATGAATATTTACAGTAACTCTCATGAGAATCGGTTGGAAAGCATCTAATTAAAAAAAAACTTTTCAAACTGAAAATCACAATAAAAATATTTTTCGATTTTCAGTCTCAATTCATCCTTTTGTCAAGAAGGTTCCGGAGCAAAGAAGACTTTTCAGAATCCGTTTTTCTATATTTATTTGGAATTCCATCTTTTGGCTTTTGACATAAATTAATGGGGTAAAAATTGGAGCGTGGAAAAATAATCTTTTGAATCCTTTTTCTATCCAATAGGGTACTGTGAGACCTGTTGAGGAATATTAAAAAAAATATATATATAATTAGAAATCCCTCAAAATCTTCAAAATTTCAATTGAAACCAAGAAGACCAAATTTGAAAATGATCTTTCATTTCTCTTTGCTCAAATACCTACCCAAATTTACTATTATATTTGAAAGTTCCAAAAAGTTCCATAATTGACAATTTGTCCGTTCAATTGCATTGTGAAATTTTCATTGTTTCCTCGTTACTGAAGTTTCATTTTTGACGTACGTGTTTTACACATATTTTTCATTATTACATTTTTTAATCATTTTTTTATTCACCGAAGTTGATTCAAAAACTTTGCTCGAACCAAGGATATGAATATTTACAGTAACTCTCATGAGAATCGGTTGGAAAGCATCTAATTAAAAAAAAACTTTTCAAACTGAAAATCACAATAAAATTATTTTTCGATTTTCAGTCTCAATTCATCAACTTGTCAAGAAGGTTCCGGAGCAAAGAAGACTTTTCAGAATCCTGGGAATTAGAGTGACATTGTGTGGAAGAATGAACTATCCAAGCATCTTGTGTAATTACTTAGGACGTGTCGCTAATTCGCTCGGTGAAATTGGCAGAGAAAATTTTACTTTCGAGTTGAAAGTTGCTAAGTGTCGCAACACAGTTCCGGTCTCAGGTCTATTGTTAAGTTTATGCAATCGTGGTAACCTGAGGTCGAATAAATGAATTCAGATAATAATGGTCGTTCTCAGAATTTTCAAATGATCCATATATTTCTTGACCATCTCATGACTCATCATGGTTTTCTTCGTGACGAATCCTGTGGTGTGACTAGTTTTCTCCCTAGTTTCCGATGATAAATGCAGTTCAGATAAAATTTGCAAGTCGATGACACATTTCCGACTTTTTTTTTGTTTTGTTGTTGTAAATACAAATGTCGTTTGCATAATAGTTGTATTTTCACCAAAATAATTAGACTTACAACATAATATTAAAATTTTTTACTAAATAGATGAATTTCTGACCTACAAAGATACATTTTTTGCCTAGGAGATCAATTCCCTATCAAAAGACAAATTTAAAATAAATTACTGTCCCTTCCTACATAAGTGCGTAGAATTTCACTTTTTAGTAGAACTTCCTGTACATATAATGTACAATATTTTTATGAAATAAAGCAAAATTATGCAAAGAAAAAAAATCTAGGGAGTAATACCCGAAGAATATAATAGCTCCGGGATTCAAAATGGTCCCTGTTGACGGTGCATGAATTTTTAACCAAATTGTTAAATTATCACTTGACAACCACAAGTTTCCAACCAAAAGTGAGATGGTTGAAGTTTAACCGGGAATTTATTTGACTTTGAGTCAAAGAGATATATTATCATTTGATTTAAAGAATTTAAAGAATGAGAGGGAGGATTTTCATTTTTTTTTTCACTATAAGAAAAACGTTTCACAAATTGGTTGCTCTGTGAGACTTTTTAAGCTGACATAAATTTGATAATCGAATTGATGGTAGCCCGAACATACTGAAAGAATTATTATCTAAATTTAAAAAAATTTTATTTATCACGTCTTATCTACTTTTCCTCATTTATCTGACTTGGGACAGGGATTTGCAGAAAATAATTATAGTTTTTATTTTAGGGCAGGGAGTTTCAGTGAGGGAGTAAAAAAAAATCGTTCCTTCAATTCAAAATTTGTCACAAGCAGTCTTTAGAGTAGAAGTAGTATTCCGAAAAAGAAATATTTCTGAATTTT
This sequence comes from Neuroterus valhalla, assembly GCA_011762715.2. Lineage (NCBI taxonomy): Eukaryota > Metazoa > Arthropoda > Insecta > Hymenoptera > Cynipidae > Neuroterus > Neuroterus valhalla. Next base: position 6,842 of record WSXT02112607.1, read on the forward strand.
GATAGAAAACTTGTTTTAATTGTTTATTGCAAGTACATGCTTTTCTAATTAAGAAATCAACTGCTTGTTTGAAATTTGAACTTGCTTGTTTAGAGTTGAATTTTTATGTTGAAGTTGCATTATTTCGATTAAAAATTCATCTCTGGTTGAAATTGTAACCACTTTGTTAAAAATCACTTCATATTCTTTTGGCGAAAATTCAAGTATTTACTTGGACATTGATTTCTGAATTTGAAAATCAAACTATTTCTTTGAAAATTTATGTACTTCGTGAAAAATTTGCCCTTTTTGTAGAAAATTGATCTTTATGGTCAAAAATTCATCTTTTTGCTAAAAATACATCTATTCATTCAAAGATTCATCATTGTACCTTAAATTCATCAGTTTGGTTGAAAATCAATTTCTTCACCTAAAAATTCACTTTGGTGAAAATTTGTCTTTTTGAATTTTAAATTCATGAATTCGTTGAAACTTTACATATTTTTTTGAAAAATCGATTTTTTGGTAGAAAATTATTATTATTATTATCTTTTCCTTCGAAAATTCTTTGTTACGGTTAACAATTCAAGTTATACAGTTAAACATTTTTCATCCTAGTCGAACATTCATCTATTTATTCATTCTCATTCATTCATTATTCATTCCAGTTTTGTTTGAAAATTTTTATTTTTATAGTTCAAATATCAACCATTTTCTTGGAAAATTGTATTTTTTGGTTGAAAATTAATTTTTTGTCGAAAATTGAACTATTCTAGTTAACTGATCATTATTTCAGTTAAAAAATAGTCTTTCTGGTTTAAAATTCAACGATTTCAGTTAAAAATTTAATTTCATTCGATTTTTCATCATTTTGTGTAAAAATGTAGTTTTTTCGACAGTTAGTTTTTTTTGTTCGTAGAAAATAGTTTTTTTGTTGGAATTTAGTTTTTTTCTTCGAAGTTAGTTTATTTTTGTGATAAGTGATTTTTTAAACTGAAAATTTAACTTATTCCTATTGAAATTCCCATAGTTTCAGTCCAAAATTAATTTCTTTAGGAAAGCATCCATTTTTTGCATTTTAAAATCAGAGTATTCAAATTTTCGTTGCCAATTCGTCTTTTTCAGGAAAAGGTAATTTATCTGTTCAAAACTCAACTCCTTCGGTTGAAGATTCTTCGTTTTAGTGTAAAGCTCTTTTACTTGGTTTGAAAGTGTTTTTTTTTCACCTAAAAATGTTACTGCTCCTTTTTTCGTTGCGAATAATTATTTTTTGAGTTCGAAATTCGACTATTTCGTTGAAACATTATATTTTTTCTTAGAAATTGATTCTTCCTATTTGGAAATTAATCTTCTCGTTTTAAAATTCACTTCCATGCTTGAAAATTGTAGTGCTCTAGTTAAATATTTATCTTTTTATTTGAATATCCATCTTCTTGATTGAAAAATGAACTAATAGTTGTAAATCCGTTTTTTTTTAATTTGGTTGAGAACCCGTATTCTGATTCGAGAAAGGGTATAAAAAGCATCTTTTTTTTGGTTGTAATTTTTTTTTTGTGGGAAATTGAACTATTCGTTTAATAATCCATGTATGTTGTTCAAAATTCCTATGTTCGTTGAAAATTCATCTTCTTGGTTGAAAACTTTGTTGAAAGTTTGTGTTTTTTTTTTGTTGAAATTAGTTTGTTGTACTGTAAATCATCGTCTTTCATACTTTGTTGACAATTCCACTTCACGGGTTGGAAATTTTATTCCATGGGTTGTAAATTCAACAATTTGTTCAGAATTCATATATTTTCCAAAACTCCTCGTTTTGGTAGAAAATTAACCTTCTTGGTTGAAGATTTATCTCTGTAGTCTAAAAAGTAGGTTATTTAGTAAGGAAATCAATTATTCAGTTGAAAGTTAACTATTTTTTCAAAATTAGTCTTCTTGACTTGGAACTGGCACTGTTTGGTTGAAAATGCAGCTGTTTTTTTGTTGAACACTTATCTTTTTTGTTCAAAATTTCGAGGCATTTAGTCGAAAATTTAAGGTTGAGAGTTCAACTTTTTCGTTAAAGTCATCTTTTTTGGTCGAATTTTCAACTTATTGTCGAAAATTCATCTTTTTTTGGTAATTGATGTTGTATGGTAGAAAAGTTATCTTTCCTGAAAGAAAATAATTTCCTCAATTGCAAATTTAATTGTCTTCTTCTTTATGGCTCAAAAATTTTAATATTCTGTTGAAAGTTCAATTTCTTTATTTTTAAAAATTCGCCTCTCCAGGTCAAAAATAGAACAATAATTTCGATGTGCAACTGTTCTTTTTTTTTAATTTGTCTGCTTGGGTTCGAAATGCATATTTATTCGTAGAAAAAAACTCCTGTCTTGAAACTTCTTCTCATGAGTTATACAAATCTTTCCAAATCTCAGCTGTAAAAATTGGATTATATCTGACATTAAATGAAGATAATACAATGATTGATAATTAAATTGTTCTTTTTTTTAGACATGGCACAAACAATGCTTCAAGTGCCAAGGATGTGGTATGACCCTCAACATGCGCACATACAAAGGTTTCAACAAAATCCCATACTGCGAGGCGTAAGTACCATCATTAATCAATTTTTTGCATGTATTCATTTTTCGTCGGATTTGCATAAAAAATGAGTTCTTGGCTAAATTGAAAGCAAAGAGGCTTATATTTTAAACCCCCTGGGAATTTGTAAAACGACTGCTGCACAAGAGAATTAATTTAAAGTTGCAGTTAATTTTGTGCGGTGGTCGAAAAGCAATATATTTCGTATAAAGACGATTAAAGGAAAGCCGAGGGGAAGTGCGATAAAGTATTTAGCATCTTCTTGTGATACTCTCCTTACATTTAAATATAAAAATCTCAGTATAAATTTGTAAGTCAATACATTTTTTCTGGGCTGGTAAGCATTTTTACAATATTTTTCATAGATCTTTTCCAATAATGTCCTAATCCTCTCCCCTCTTATCAAATTTGACAAATCCCCTGAAATAACTGAAATTGGGAATTTGGGTCCAATTTTTCCCTTTTCTTCAAAGCTTCAATTCATTATTCAAGAATCATAGACAGGAATTCAACACATTAGGAGATACGACTATTTAGAAGAGATTCTTTTTCATATCAATTTCAAATTTTTTCCAAACGATTGGTATTTTCAACGACGTAGGTCTTGGACCAAATAGTTCAATTTTCGACCAAATTAGTTGGAATATTAACCAGAAAGACAAATTTCTAAGCAAAAAGGATGACTTTTAAACATGATTGTTTAATCGTCAACGAAATAATGAAATTTTCTAATAAGAGAGTTGAACTCTCAACCAAAAATGATTTTTAGTCGAAAAGAAAGAAGGAAATTTCAATCACAACGTTAAATTTTTGAGCAGGGAAGACGAATTCTGACTGAATATTAGAGTTGCTGATATTTTTGACGGAAAGAATCCAAATTTTGACATTATAATGAAATTTTTAACAAAAAAGATCAATTTCCAACCGAAAATAGAAATTTCCTTATGCACAGTAAAAAAATAAAATTTAATAGAAAAAAAACGTATTCATCAACAAAGAAGTTCAACTTTTAACCGGGAAAACTACATTCAAACAAAGTAGTTTGTCTTTTAACTCTACTAATTGCCTCTGCCGAGACAATTAGATGAATTTTCAACAAAAATGTTGAATCATCAACCAAAACAGTATAATCTTCAACCAGAAGAATGCTCACCATAAAAATATGAATTTTCAACAAAAAAAAATTGATTTTCAATCAAGTAGTAGAATTTTATACCAAAAAAGTTGCATTCTTGACCAATTACGTTGAATTTTCCACAAAAAGAAAGTTTTAACTGAAAAGTCAAACTCAATACCAAATAAGTTGCAATTCCAACTCAAGTGGACAAATTTTAAACCAAAATAGATGAATTCTTCACAGTTTTGTAAAATTTTCTACAGAATAATCAAATTTTTAAGTGAATAATTGAATTAGTAACGGAGAAAAAAGAACTTAGAACCGAAAAGAAAACATTACTTCCAACAGAATAGGTAAATTTTTAAGAAATAGTTGATTTTCTAACCTTGAACGATCAATTTTTAAGAAGCGGAATATTCATTATTCACTCTAAAAAAAATTATTTTGTAATGTGGTACCAGAAAATGGATTCAAAATGAAGTAGTTAAACTTTCAACCAATATTTCGAATTAAAAAAAAATTGTAATAGAATAGTTGTATTTTATACCAATAACGTTAAATTTGTTAGAAAAAGGCAAGTTTTAATCAAAAGGGAACGTCCTTGAATTGAGTAGGGTTTTTTTAATGCGCCCCACACCCC
>WSXT02112618.1:0-11154 GCA_011762715.2 Neuroterus valhalla
TTTTCAATTTTTGGGGGTTTAGCGCATTTTGGGACCCCCCCCCCCCCCCCCCCAATATCCGCCTGAGCATGAGCATACATTTTTTCTCTCTATACAATTATGATATAATAAATTATCAATTGGCATCATCAAACTTCACAGGACACTGATTATTCAATAACAATTTTTCATTCCTAGAAGAGTAGAAGTAGGGAAGGTGTGCGACCTACATTATTTCTATCACCAGTTATGAGGGTGCCTTCACGTCCTCCACGAGACTTGGGAAATGCGGAAGATGTGTCCTACATTATTTCTATAACCGGTCTTAGGGGTGCCTTGACGCTCCCCACAAGACTTGGGAAATGAGGAAGACGTGTCCTACATCATTTCTATAACCAGTCATGGGGGTGCTCTCACGCCACCCACGAGACTTGGGAAATGGGGAATGTGTTTCCTAAATTATTTCTTTAACCAGTCATAGGGGTGCCTTCACGCCTCTCACGAGACTTGGGGAATGGGGAAGGTGTGCGATCTACATTATTTCTATAACCAGTAATAGGGCTGCCTTCACGCCCCCTACAAGACTTGCGAAATGAGGAAGGTGTGTCCTACGTTATTTCTATAACGAGTCGTGGTGGTGCCTTCACGCCACCCACGAGACTTGGGAAATGGAGAATGTGTTTCCTAAATTATTTCTTTAACCAGTCATAGGGGTGCCTTCACGCCCCCCACGAGACTTGGGAAATGGGGAAGGTGTGTCACCTACATTATCTCTATAATCAGTCATACGGGTGCCTTCACGCCCCCCACGAGACTTGGGAAATAGGGAAGGTGCGTGACCTACATTATTTCTATAACCAGTCGTAGGGGTGCCTTCACGCCTCCCACAAGACTTGGGAAATGGAAAACGCGTGTGACCTGCATTATTTTTATAACCAGTCATAGGGGTGCCTTTCTGCTCCTATTTTACGTTGAGAAGGGTTTCGCATATAGGCAACTCTGCACTGCGTAACGTCATTTTCGCCTTTTTTTATAGAAAACCGTCAGTCGTACTATAAATGTATATCGAACATAAACTAGGTATTTTTAATGGACCTACAATTCTTATCTGAAGCTTTTTTATAAATTTTCACTATTCACTGAGATGGAGTGGTCAGTTGGTCGTGGGGGCTAAGACATGAGATTTAGACCCACGGTACTGTCTGGTTGTGGGTTCGATTCCCGCCTCGCACTCTAGAAGAGCTTCGGCGGGCCACGGAGAGTCGTGAGTTCGGTACCTCTAGAGTTCTTCAAGTTCTCCAAGTATTAAGTAGCTGTTGCTCCTGGTGGTTCGGAACTCACCGTAAACTGTAGGTCCCCCTCCCTCCTGAGTTAGTGATGAGGTGTGCAAAGGAATAGAGAAAAGGTTATGCCAAGACTCTCAAATCCGTAACAGGGAAAGAGTATAAACAAATGTTCCAACTCCAATTACACTATCCATTGGAATGAACGTGAAGAAACATAATTTTTAGGAGTTTTTCATAGCTTTCACCATGAAAATCAAATTCGCGGGTATTTTCATTATCATGATCGTGACCAGCGCGTCAAAATACGTGGGTATACAGAATTCCAAATTATTCGGAGTTTAGCGCATTTTGGAACTACACCTCAATATCCGCCTGAGCATGAGCATACATTTTTTATCTCTATACAATTATGATATATTAAATTATCAATTTGCATCATTATACTTTACAGGATACTAATTATTCAATAACAATTTTTTATTTCTAGAAGAGTACCCTATATTCCGTTTCTCCTTTACGTAAAACTAACCTTTTGATTTTTGTTCTTGAAGAGAAATTTTCGGGAAAATCTTAAATCAACAGAATACTATCCCTAATATGCTCAACTAATTATATTATAATATATTTTATTTTTCCAGAAAATAGCGATAAATGTGAGTTTTATTCTAATCATTCGAGTTTCCAAATTGTTCGAAGTGCAAGAGAAATTTCTAATTTTGAATTTATTATCAAAAAGTTTATAGCGCCGATTTTTCTGGCAGTTTCAATGATAAATCAACAGATTTATATTAAAGTTTACGTGTCCATTTTCAAAACATATTTTAGATCAATCATCCCACTTTGGCATATTATACAACACAAGCTTTCTGTGTGTTTGAAATGTATATTTCCAACGTTTTCTCCAATTCTTCAGAGCTCTTGTCATTTTTTATTACTGATAAGAAATTGACAACAGAATAAATATAAGGCGTGTAACAGAGATGCTACGTAGGGGGTATTACTTGGCACGGCCCTGCATAGAAGGGTTGCTGGGTCGTGCCCGAGGCGAGGCGGAACCGTCCGAGGAGCCCCGAGTCCTCTTGCGTCGGACCGTCGGCGTCGCTCGCCGCCTCAGTCTTGACTTGCTCGCCTGTCGAAGCATAGTTTCGCCCCGTGCATGTGTGTGAAGTATCACCGCCCAAACAACTCTCACCTTGGCTCGCGCCTATTCTGGAATATACCCTGTTGAAGACCCATCAACTCCCGGCCCACGGTCCTTGTCAGGACCACCCGACACTTGTCGTCAGGTACCATCGCGCCCTGGCGACTCCGCTAATATTGTAAGTGGTAAATAAATACCTTTTATCTGAACAGCCTTCTTTCACTGTGTTCACCTTTCTCTAAGCGTCTAGTTTACTTTCCCTTCCCCTGATATTACTCCCGTAATAACGTCATACATGAATTTTCAGTCGACAATGATATTATATATTATTTGTCAAATGCATTATTATACACTATTCTTTTCATCCAGATCATGGAATAATTCAAAGATTTGGAGAAAAAAAACAGTAAAGTAGAATAAAGAAGAGTGGAAATACCCAAAAAATGACTCGATAAATGAGAAACAAATACAATGAATGAGGAAGGTTGTATAAGAATATTATACTTACGTTGCAAAACACCAGCGCGTAAGTCTTATGTAGCTATATGTGGAATATATAAAACTACTGTGATAATAATAATCATTAAAGGAAACGCCTCGTACCACACTCTGAGTTAATTTCAAGGTATTTCAAAGAGGAACTCAGAGGAACATGTAAGAGTTCATATTTCAACTAAGAAAGATTCCGATTCAAAAAGATAAGAAGAGATTGCGAAAAAAAAAGAAAATATTTTCTACAGAGAAGTTTGATGTTGAACCGAATAGTTTAATTTAGGCCTAGATGCAGCCCTCTCCCCCCAATTTTTTTACACTACATTTTAGGTTAAAGCAGTTGAGATGTGCATAACGCATGCGTTTTCGTTCATAAATGTGAATTTTGATCCCCGCCCCAAACATTTTTCTGGATCCGACCCTGTTTAATGTAAAAAAAATATGATTTTTTAACTGAGGAAATTAATTTTCAACCAAAAAGACAATAAACACAAATATTCAAATTTTATAACAGGAATATTATCTTATAACATAAAGGTAAATTCATTTCCAAATTGTTCAGTCGGGAGCCAAAAAGACTAATTATCTGCAAAATCGAGCAGTTTATTAATGTAATAATTTTTAGGGGGGTAGTGTGGTGAACATTTTGCAAGAAATCAAACATTTTTATTCTGCATTTTTGGTTACTTTGAACCCTCAAGAAAAACGTTGAAACTTTCCTTTACCTCAGATGGTATCGGAAAATGATTACAACGACTGTCCCGAATGAAAAAGGTAATAACAAAGATTTCCTAAAACAGAGTGTAATAACTGTATTATGCTGCGCTAGAGTGTCGTATCTCCATTTGCGAATTCATAGAGATACGACACTTTAACGAAGTAGAATATAGTTGATACACTCTCTTTTCGGAAATATTTGTTACGACCTTTTTCTTTGGCACAATCGAAGAATGAGATCCGCCGCAAGGTCTCGAGAGCAAGATCCTTAAACGCGTTTTCCTCGAAACAGTGTTTTTTGAACTGGTACCTACGATTCCAGCCGATCTACTAAAGCGATTCGCCTAATTTTTTTTCAAACTGTTCAGAAGAGACTTAGCTATCGTATGACCCTGGATATTTATAGTCTAATGATATTTCACAACATTATGACACAATTCGTAACAAAAAACAGTCAGAAAAAGAGAAAAAACTTTGAAAGTTGCACTTTTTGTTTATTTGTCAATGAATTTTGTCAGTCAAGGGTCATACGCTAGCCATTCATATGTACTTCAAAATAAAATTTGTTTCGTATGTTTCTGATCATCCATAATGGAGAAATCATGGGTACCACTTTTGAAGATGGCGCCTTCCGGTTGCCCGTATCTCCACCGGATGTCAACGAAAATCCACAAAAAAAAATTTTTTTGTACTCCACACCTAATTCGAAAATTTTGGATCCTTACAATGTTGTAAATTTTTAACCAAATATTCCATTTTCCACCGATCCAAAAGAGTGGATTGGCCGGAATAGTTTAATTCTTAACAAAAAGTATGAATCTTCAGGGGGGAAAAAATTCCCTGCAAATAAGTCCAACTTTGAACCAAGTACATTAGTACACAGTTGATATTCCGACCGGAGTACACTTTATTTCTAAATTAATGTTAATAAGAAGGAAAAGTTGCATATTCAGTAGAAAAAGACAAAGTTTCAACAAAATACCTGAATTCCCAACCACACAGATAGAGTTTTAACTAGAATGATGGATTTTCCAAGCAGAAATAAATGGAAGAAAAAGAGTTCCATATTGAAACAAATAGTATATTTATCACCGTTAGACTACACTGAAAATCCGATATGGCTGTCCCAGCTAAACCTTTTTTAGCTGTAACGGTATCAGGATGCTGCCTATTCTCTTTCCCGCGACAGGTAAATTTTCTAGGTATCTGACCTAAACTTGGTTTGTCGTGAAAAGTGGCTGTTTACAATCTCCCAATTTTGCTGTGTTTCTGGAATATGGATGATTGGTTGAAAAGAAAATTGATAGATTGGCTACTGGAAGAATTTCAGCAAGTATTTGAAGATAAATCTACCAAACTACATGTGCTTGCTCAAATTGTCAGGAGAGTTTAACCTCTGAAATTTCGTTACTTGTCATACAGTCACCAGCTAAGCTTGGCTTAGGTCTCCTGCCCATACCGATATTGTGCGCCGCGAAAAACAAATTATAGGGCATGCGACCAAAAAATCTAGGGCGCCGTGCTAGAATATACTGCTGAAGATCATATCGGTTTTTCAGTGTTTATTTCTACGTTCGAATCATGATGATTTGAGGGATTCGAATATTAGATGTCTGCATTGAATCTGCTAAATTGAAAAATTGTAATATTGCGAATTTCAGTTCCTAGCAGGTACAAATGACGGCCAGAAGTTTGGCTGCGTGAGAGGAAGCTGCGTACCATTAGATGAAAGAGGACGCACTTATGGCAAGTGCCATGCTGTTGTCGTACTTATACTCACGGTCCTTCAAACATGAAAGGTTGCGGTCCCTCGGACAGCCGGCAAGTTTACGCCTATAGCGTAGAAAAAATTTGGGATGATTTATGGACAGCCTGTAGCGCTCTTGAAAAACTTTTCTTTGTTGCCCCATGAAGATCAATTACATTTTTTCCAAAAAAATCAACTTTCATAACTGAACAGAAATCAGTGACAGAAATTTTAAAGCGGAGCCATTTTATTTTTCAATTTTGGTTTAAATTTCACATCTTTATTTCAAGTCTATGCAATTATTAGAACCCAAAAACAAGACTCTGCATATATTTGTTTATAGCGGAAACAGTTATTATTTTATCTGAACATAGCATATGCCAATTTTTCCATACACATATACACTTTGAATTCACTAATTTTCACAATGTTTCATCCAAAATTACTAAAGATATAGCACGTCAGAGTATTTGCGAATGGAAATATTTATTTACTTGGCAAATTTAAACATTTCGATAACATTTTTCAAATGAAAGTTGAAGTACACCCGGAGAAAAATATCTTCTGCTTCTTGAAAATTTTCGATTAAATTGCTCTTCTTCAAGAAAAACAGCTTTTCCTTTTAGCTCTGAATTTTTATATTTCTACAATCAACATTATCTCAATATTGATAAGTATTATCTTAGAAATGTTTACACAAAAAGTGATCATCTCGTAGACTACACGGAAAGGGAAATGGCGCGTCTGTGCGCTCCGCACTGAGACGGTCCTCTGCTATGATGCGTGAACGCCCGGATGCCCGTTTTCTCCGCGTGTGACGCTGCAAGTCAACTCGCTCGTTCACGCGCTTGAGTGATCGGCGGATAATATGCCTTAGTCCGAACATCCGGACTCCGAGGAAGACGGCGGTTTGGAAACGGTCCGAGAGCTCGGCGGATTATCCGCCGGAAGAGTTTGGCGCGCATTGAGACAACACTAGCGCCTTCTTGCTGCCCAAAATGAGCATTCAGGCGTGCACGCATCAGAGCAGATAACCGACTCAGTGTGGAGCGCGTAGACGTACCATTTTCCTTTCCGTGTAGTACAACTGTTATTTGAAACTTTTTGCTGTAGAACGAATATTCTATTCAAAATGAGAGCAATTCACTTTTTCATCGTTTTTCAACGTTATTGTCAATAATTTATGTTAACGATTGACGGTACAAAAAATGAAAGGGGACAGTTTTCCTCATAACTCGGTTTTCCAGCTAATACCATTTTCTAATTTGCAGAAAACCCAAAATCGTAGGAGGATTATTGCATAATTGAAAATTAATTAAAAGTTAATATCTCGGAGCTCCGTAAAACTTCGGGGCATCACCATCACTTTTCGTAATCAAGGGAACGTTTCGAGCAATATTCCGCGAAAAAATTCCGAGGACCTCGCATGGAACACGGGATTGGACCCAGCTCCTAGAGTAGTATGTATAGTCTCTGAACCAGTGCGCGAACACGTGCGTTGCAAGTCTCAAAGTAAACAGCTTCTATACCACGCATTACGGCACTGCCTTTTCGAGCTTGTGGGACAATCGTATGAGGCTCGGGGGGAGAGACAGAATCACTCAAGCATGCACAACCGAGAAATTGGCACTGCAACGAGTGGCGCTATAACGCGAGATGAGTGCATCTTTAAATTAGAAATGTAGAACATAAACATTATTACCGTGTAACAAATAGTATTCCTCGCGTTTACTCTATTCGAATAACTTGCTCGTCATTACGGGGGCGAAAACTCAACCATGATCTATACACTTTTCCATTTGGCCTTGGTATTGATAGATACATGCTATAGCAACTCGGTTTATGTCCCAGATCATCACTCCTCGCGTTTCTATTATTCGCATTGTGTACACTGTAATCCCTAAATTTAGAACTGTATCCTAGTTTCCCGTGTCCAAAATGTATCTCAACTTTTGATGGAGTATGACTAACAATATTATGACCATCTTTTGGAACAAGCTCGCTGAAAGTCGATTCAAAATTTTGATGCGGCATTCGTATAAAATAGTGGAAGTCCCTGGGATGCACTTGCCCACGCTGCATCCAAAGGGGTATGGAATGTCCGATAGGCTGAAGGTTTCCTGTATAAGTAGAGCCGTCCGTCATTGTCAGAATGAAGGTCCTCGGAAGTAGTGCATGCCAGTGACATCTACCTGCAACTGATTTCGTAACAAGAAATCACACTTTATAAACTCTGTCTGGATTAGTGAGGACCTGTCTATAAACTACGCTACAAAATTGCAGCCTCGAATAACCCTCTCCCTTCCGTTCTTTCCGTAAAAATGCTGACAACCATAACGTTGCGTTGACTTGAAAACAGTCAGCGTTCTTTTTACTTTGTTAAATCAAGTAGACTAATTTCGATGCGAAAAATGGTATGTTATATAATAAGGGTCAAAACGCACAGATGTTACCAGTGCGAAATCAGCTGCCCGAGCAAGGCGAGGGCTGACATCACACGAGTGAAATCATTGTCTTGACCCGCGTCATGTTTACATTTTTTCACCATAACGATGATCGAAAATTCTTCTTGAGATGCTCGTGGAGCGGGTGAAGAATCGGGTATTCTATTAAAAGGGAGAAAGTGTTAGATCAAAGTACACAGAGCTTCGCTATTTTCATTATTTTTTGATTGTCTTCCCAAGAATAATAAACCCCTTTTTCGACCCACTCCACAGGCATCGAATGTCAAATTCTTGATTGATGTATGACCAGAAATTAATTCTTCAACAATCCATTTTCATCAAAGCAGTTTAATTTTAACTAGGTTTTTGGAGGATCCTATTCCGGAATAATGCGCGTGATCAAATCGTTTATTCACGGTTGGTCGAGATCGTACGGTTGTTTTGACTAGAAACTCATCCAGTTCCACAGAATGTTCAGTTTACTCTACGATAAATTTCCTGTAGGAAAATGGATTCGATACCAAAAATTATTTTCCAACAACGGCAACAACAACAGCAAGCAGGAAAAATTGAGAGACCTAAAACTATCTTCCTTAATTCTTGACTTCATTGCCACTGACATTCTGCCCCCGCCACAAACCTTGCAGCGCAAATTGGTTACATAGTTTACAATCGGCTTCCATGACCTTCATTTTATATCTTTAATGTTTATACTACAACCGGTCGATGATTTTGTAGGAAAATAGAAAAAAGCAGTTCCTTTTGTTCACTTTGACATGGTTTTAAACACAACCAAATTGAAGCACACTTTCGGAACTCACATTATCAATTTATCATCCTAGGCATAAAAGATGGAGTTTGAATAAAAGGCAATTTTTATCAAATTTTAGCTTGAAAACATAAATCACACTTGGATCCTTCTTCAATATTTTACCAATGACTTATTCCGTACAGTGCTAAAGAATCCATATTTGAATTCGGAACTTTCTAATAAATGGCACATACGTGCTTCTTATAAATAATGATAATGGTGATTCATCATACTCACAATTTAAATAAACGAGGCTTACGTATGTCAAGAGTACAGTGGTACTGGTAAGCTCCATTTTACAAAGAAGAAAGATCTTATAAATGATTGGAACAGCCAACTGTTTCTCACAGAATTGCGCCTAAAAATTTATTTGATGAATGACTACTACATGTAACAACTTATATGAATCCAATTCAATAACACGTATACAATCTTTCTTATCTTTTTCTACATTGTGTATAAAAATGCAAACAGAGATAAGAGACTGAATATGCTTCAAGAACATCTAGTGGATTCTCTGTGGTTGAATTGTTTCAGGAAAAATGTTCAAAAATTTTAATAGTAAGTTAGCAGCTGTTTTTTCGGAAAATCTGATTTAGTTTCTACCAAAAATTGTATCTGAAAACATTGTTTTTTCCTATTCTGATACAATGCTGATAATAGATGTGCACTGCAAACTTTTCATCTACATATTGGCTTTCGATCCATATTTTCATATTATAGAAATTCTCCTCTGCTTGGACTGCAGACGGAATCGTAATTGTCTCCTCAAACAACATTTGTGAGGACTATATCCAGATGTCTAAGATTTTCCTTTTCGGAGCATTTGTACTTGATCAAACAATTTTGAAACACACTATATCAGGATCCTACTTGACGTCTGCCCTTCATCGGATTCCACATACCTATGTTTCTACTCTAACCTACAGGAGATCTTCAGGCGTCAGATTGCTCAGATCGAATCTCTTCCCGAAACCCCCGTTTGATGGAAAGACACCTTGTTCCAAAGTTCAGAAGAAACGGAATCAAATCCTGACATCGAACTGTTCTAAAGTACGGGCAATCGTGACTTGCATAGTCAACGCTGAAGTTTTAGTTACTGAAATATTTTGCGAAACAATACTTTTTCAAAAAAGAATGTGAGTATTTCTGATTCTTATCAACGAAAAATTATTATTGAACCTTGTGAACATTACAACGAGTCTTCGACATTTGTGAAGGAAGACCGCTGTCTTTTAAGAGTAAAGGTGTTAGAAATTATAGGTTGCATCAACAATAAAATACGGCCAAAAGGAATTGGAAGGGGAAGAAAATAAAGAGAAAAGAGCACGGTGAAGAATTGATACACAATTTCATGAGTAATCATCACTCAAGCGCTTCGAAAAATCGGGCCTACTGGGGAATCGAACCCTACCTTACTACCCAAGAGCTGTCCAACAACCTGAATTTAGCGCACGTCTTAGCCAACTGAGCCATAAAATTGCTCAAATACTGTCAAAAACATGTCCAGCTGGAAAATATGTGTATCGTGCTCAGTTTTATTGGTATTTCTTACGAAAGATATTTAATATTTTGTTACGAGCTTGAAAAAATATTGAGCTTACAAGTGTAAAGTAACACAGAAATAATATTATCAATGGATTGAATGTGTTATTATGAAATAATTCAAATTTAAATCTTCAAAAAAGTGCAAATATAAATATATTTACGAATGATTAGAGTTCAGAGTTTGAGGAATCATTTTCGAATGAATCTTTCAGTTTTATAGTGAGATGGGCGATTTGGCGGATGATTTTATTTTCCCAGTCGAAAAAAAATCCTTTCGGGCAAGTTTTTCAATTTCACTGGCTTTTTAAGAAAGAACTATTCATATTTTTCGCAGAACGCGAAAATTTACTTAAACCGATGATGTTTATTCTGAACATCCTCCGGCACAATATAACAAAAATCGCAAAATAAATCAATTTTGAATATAATTCTCGAAGTTTTCACGGAAACTTTTGTTTTTTTACAAAAATCGGAACAGTTAAACTTACAATTAGACAAATTAATAAGCGAGAACAAGAAAAAAGGGTGTCTATGGAATATATTTATGATTATTAAATATCCCTATCCTGGCATTAATATCTTGCTTCTTTCACATCCATGCATCTTTTCATACAAGCTCTTGTCTTTCTACGGCTCTTTATATTTCTCCTCTGGAGG
The DNA here is from genome assembly GCA_011762715.2 of Neuroterus valhalla. Lineage (NCBI taxonomy): Eukaryota > Metazoa > Arthropoda > Insecta > Hymenoptera > Cynipidae > Neuroterus > Neuroterus valhalla. The sequence continues at coordinate 10,823 of WSXT02112618.1, forward strand.
GTTTCTTTCATACAATATATCCATTCCTTCTTTGGTCTGCCTCTGGATACGCTACCATTAACCCTACCTAGATAAACTTGCTTCGTTAATCGCTCTCCATCCATTTTCCCAACGTGACCAAACCATCTTAGCAAATTTCTTTCACTCTTGCCAAACAAAGTTTCTTCTACACCAAATTATTTGAGAACCCACTCATTACTCACCCTGTCCCTCAGCGTTTTACTGCACATGATACGCAGAAATCGCATGCCGATCGCTTTGAGTTTCCGCTTGTCCTTTTCTTGATACGTCCAGGTCTCACTACCGTACAGCACAGTTGGTGCTAGCACATA
>WSXT02112629.1:0-25339 GCA_011762715.2 Neuroterus valhalla
CAAATTTACTCTAGTGGAGGTGCTGGCGCCAGCACCTCCACCCAATTGTCGGTTTTTTGAGAAAAATAAAAGAGCCCCAAAATCGGCATCGGTGCCCAAAAATAGCCCAAAAATAGCCCGAAATTCGGGTATAAACGGAATATGGAAATTCCATTGTGGAGGTGCTAGCGGAACGGACCTGTTCATTCGGAATTTCAAACTGATCGATGTTGGAATCCGGTGTCACTTTCAATGCAAATTTATTTCGTGGTGTATAGAAGTGGCTTAAGAGAAATCAAGCTCAAATAAAAACAAGACCAATCAGTTATTTTTATATTTATTTTAGATCTGATTTTCCATTCTTCTTCATATTGTTCGAAGTCTCTTCATTTTATGTTTTTTTTTTACAAAACGATTACATGTTTTATATTCGTCCAACCTCATATTATACTATCTCACTAACTATTCGTTACATATTTTTACCTGTTTTATTTGTTCTTTTCCCGTTTCTATTCTTCCCCGATAATGTCCTCTTGTTCTCCTCTATCTCTCTATATTTTTCTCAACTTCTTCCCTTCCTTATAAACTATCTTGAACATTCCATGAGCTTTTCCTTCTCCCCCTGCTACATTTCACGCAACATTCTTATGTGAAAAATTCTCTTTTGCTGGGTTCCAATTTCTCCATTTTGCTTCTTCTCTAATTTTATACACTCTTCTTTATCCTGTTTTTACCTCTTCTGCTTTTATCGTCCTACCATCTTCTGCTACCAAATGGAGTTCGGAAAAAGCACGGTTCAATCTCGTCCCTTACCTCATCAAACACTCTTTCATGTTTTTATAGCAGCATGTCTACTCTTTCCGTTTCTATACTCTCTTCCTTCTGTTTTTTCATGTTTTGTCTCCTCCTTTCTTCTTTCCCGTTTCTGTTGTCTGGTCCTTATTTGCATCCTAATGTTAACATCAGCGGAAAGTGCTTTTAGCCTATCTCCTTACCCTCTTCCTTTCTAACCATCTTTTTTTTGCCTTCATTTATGCCTCTCCTTAAGCCCCTTGATTTTAACGTTACAAATAAACCATCTTGACTCTCTCAACAAGTTCAGAAGCCTTCAACCCCCTCGATTTGTTCCCCTTTGTTTCGAGTTTCCTGCTAAAACTTTTTCTTTCTCCCATAATTCTACCCCTTATTCACCATCCCTCAAATTCGAGTCTCCTCTATCTTCTCTATCTCCACTAATCCCTCCCTTCCTTCTTTTCTTCGTTTTCTTGTTATTTTCCATCCTTTCTCTTTCCCTCTGCTCTTATACACACATAAACGACCACAACTACTTATTCTCCTTCCCTTCATCTAACCATTGTTTCATCTTCTTGTACCGTATCCTTTCGTTTTTCCCACTGCATCCTCCTTCCTCTACCACCAATGCCTCTTTTACGTTTCTTTGCTGCCTCTCTACTCACTTTTAGCTGCTCACGTTTCGCTCATTATTATCGGATCATGCTTTCCGTTCTTTCCCAAAATTATTTCTCCTCTTTACTGAAACTGGACACATTCCTTTATGATTCTTTAACTTCGACTAATACACCAATATATCTCATCCGTGATATTGATAATACGTTTTGGGAAGACGGCAACGGTTTGCTTTTTTTTTTACAATGAATAGGTAAAAGGTAATTAAAGAAAGTTGTAAAGTTGAAACTTGAAAATGGATTGAAGGAGCAGTAGTCCTTCAATTTCGCCATCGAACTTTAGATTTTTTCAATAGGTTTAATTAAGAAGTGGAGCAGAGAAATCTTTAGGAAAAGTTACGAGCAAGCATTCGAGGAGTTATTCCAATAATAATTTTAATTAAAAATCATTCCTCCTTGTCCGGAAGGGAACTTTGATAAAAACACAGAGCCAGAATATGAAGAATTGAAAGTAGAATTTCCTTGATGTGGAATAAGTGCGCAGACTTTGAAAGGTCTTTTATAGACTCTTTGGATTTTCATTGGAGTTGAAAGGATAACAGAGAGTCAGATTATAATGGGAAGCAGTTGAGATAAATATTTTTTTAGAGGAGACGCGAGTCTCCTATATAATTGTTGTGAGTCATTTTCTTCTGTTGCTTTGTTGTTATCGATCGTTGTTCGAGGTCGTTATCATATATTTTTTTTCGTTCTCTGCTGAGGTTTCATGTTAGCGTCCGTTGTTACGGGTCATCATTGTGTATTTCTCTGTTATTATCGTCCTTTACTGCCTTTTACAACAGTTTTTTTTGTCCGCAAATAGCGGGTTCCTTTGACTTTTGTTACGGGTGATTTTTGTTGGCTGCTTTGTTGTTATTGACTGTTGTTTGGCGTCATCATTGTGCATTTCTTTGTGACTATCGTCCTTACACGAAGCTGTTCTTGTCAGTGCATAGGAATAATTGTTAATGATCATTGATATGAATCATTATTGTCTTTTACTTGCTTGTTATCGATCGTTGTTCGAGGTCACTATCTATTTTCTTTCATTCTTGGCTGAGGTTTTATGTTATCGGCCGTTGTTTCGGGTCATCATCGTCGATTTCTTTGTTATTATTGTCCTTCATTGCCTATTACAACAGTTGTTTTTGTCCGCCAATAGCGGGTTCTATTGACTTTTGTTGTGGGTAATTTTTATTGGCTGCTTTGTTGTTATTGACAGTCGTTTGGGGTCATTATTGTGTATTTTTTCGATATTATTGTCTTTTTCCGAAGCTGTTCTTTCCCGTTCACAGGAATTCTTATCTGCCATTGGTATAGATCATTACTGTCTTTTACTTGGTTGTTATCGACCGTCGTTCGTGGTCACTATCGTTTATTTTTTTAGTATTAGGTACTGTTCTCTGCTGAGGTTTCTTTGGCATCCTCCGTTGTTTCTGGTCATCAATGTGTATTTCTTTGTTATTATTGTGCTTTATTGCCTTCTACAACAGTTGTTCTTGTCCGCGAATAGCGGTTGTCCTGTTTTATTGATATGGGCTATTCATGTATGATTCTTTGTTTTTATCAACCGTTGTTCGACGTCACTATCATGTATTTCTTCGGTATAACTGTTCTCCTCAAAGATTTGTTGTTATTGTCCGATGTTCTCGGTCATCATTGTCTATTTTTTTGTTATTATTATCCTTTATTGACTCCTACAAAATTTGTTCTTTCCGTAAATAGCGGTTGTCATTGACTATTGTTATTGGTCATTTTTGTTGTTGTTGCTTTGTTGTTGTCCGTTCAAAGGAATTGTTGTTGATCATTGGTATGGATCTTTATTGTCTTTTATTTGATTGTTAGTGACCGTTGTTCGAGGTCACTAACATCAATCTTTTTAGTATTACTGTTCTCGGCTGAGTGTTTTTCTTATTGTCCGTTTTTTCGGGACAACTGTGTATATTTCTTTGTTATTATTGTCCCTTTTGCATTTCAAAACAGTTTTTCTTGTCTGTAAATAGCGGTTGTCATTTACCATTTTTGTTGGTAATCTTTGTTGGTTGTTTTTTTTTGTCATTGACCGTTGTTTGGGGTCATCATTGTGCATTTATTCGCAATTAGTGTCCTCCCTTGAAGCTGTTCTTTTCCCTTCATAAAAATTGTTATTGGCCTTTGGTATTGTTCATCATGGTCTTTTACTTTGTGTTACCGGCCGTTGTTTGGGGTCACTATCGTTGATGTTTTAGTATTTCTGTTCTCGGCTGAGGTTTTTTGTTATTGTCCGTTGTTTTTGGTCATCTTCGTGTATTTCTTTGTTGGTATTGTCCCTTTTGCGTTTCAAAACAGTTTTTCTCATCCGCAAATAGCGGTTGTTATTTACCATTGTTGTGGGTAATCTTTGTTGGTTGCTTTGTTGTTGAAGACCGTTGTTTGGGATCATCATTGTCCTTTTTTTCGTAATAATAATTGTCCTTCCTATAAGCTGTTCCTTTCCGTCCATAGGGAATGTCATTGGCCATTGGTATGGCTCATTATTGTCTTTTACTTTGTTGTTATCGTCCGTTGTTTGGGGTCACTATCATTGATGTTTTTAGTATTACTGTTCTCGGCTGAGGTTTCTTGTTATCGTCCGTTGTTTTGTGTCATCTTTGTGCATTTTTTTTGTTATTGTCTTTTCGCGTTTCAAAACAGCTTTTCTTGTCCGCAAATAGCGGTTGCCATTTACCATTGTTGTGGGTAATCTTTGTTGGTTGTTTTGTTGTTATTGACCATTGTTTGGGGGCATCCTTGTGCATTTCTTCGCAATTATTGTCCTTCCTCGAAGCTGTTCTGTTCCTTCCATAGGAATTGTTATTGACCATTGGTATGGATCATTATTGTCTATTACTTGATTGTTATTGACCGTTTTTCGAGGTCACTATCATTAATCTTTCTAGTATTACTGTTCTCGGCTGAGGTTTTTTGATACTGTTCGTTGTTTCGGGTCATCATCGTGTATTTTCTATCATCATTGTCCTTTATTGCCTTCTACCACATTTTTTTGTCCGCCAATAGCGGTTGTCATTGACTATTATTATTGGTCATTCTGTTTTTGTTGCTTAGTAGTTGTTTTGTTGTTGTGAACCGCTGTTTTTGAGTATTACTGTTCTCTCTGTGTATTCCTCCGTTATTATTACCCCTCATTGCTTTTCAAAACAGTTCTTCTTGTCCACAAATAGCGGTTGTCATTGACTATTGTTTTGCGTAATTATTGTCTGTTGAATTCTCGTTATTGACCGTTGTTCGGGCTCATAATTGTGCATTCCCTCGTAATTATTCTCCTCCCTCGAAGCTGTTCTTCTCCGCTCATAAGAATTATTATTGACCATTGATATGGATCATTATTGTCTAAAACTTGGTTCTTACCGACTGTTGTTTGAGGTTACTATTATGTATTTCTTTAGTATTATTACCCTCTACTAAGGTTATTTTTCTATTCACCATTGTTTTGGGTCATCATTGTGTGTTTCTTTGTTATTATTCGCTATGTTCAGACGATTGGAGGGGAGGGCTGGCGCTGCCGTCGAATTTCACACGCATTCTTATGGCAGCGTCCCCCAAAAGGGACCGTGGCCGCCACAGTACTCGCACCAGTAGGGCGCCAGTAGACTCGCACTGCGTGCCAATAGTCCTTTATTGCCCTCTACTCAAGTTGTTCTCGTCTCCTAATAGCGTTTGTCATCGTCTATTGTTATGGGTCATTATCATCCAATGCTTAGTTGTTATTGGCGATTCTCTAGGGTCATCATCATGTATTTCTCTAGGGTCATCATCATGTATTTCTCTATTGTCATTGTCCTTCTTTGAAGCTGTACTCTTCCGTTAATAGCGTTTGTTAATTTCCATTGTTAGGGATGAGTATTGTCTATTAGTTGATTGTTACTAACCATTTTGGAGTTATTATTATGAATTTATTTGTTATTTTTGCCCTTTGCTAATGGTTTCGGTTATTGAACGTTGCCCAAGGTCATCATTGGGTATTATATGTTGGTAATGTCCTTTGCTAACTTTTTTATTGTTCGTTAATAGTGGTTCAATTGAATATTTTAATGGACCTTCATTTTCTCTTGCTTTATTTTAAAAAGCATTTGAGAACATCATTGTGCATTCCTCTGTTCTATACTGTTGAAAGGAATTGTTATTGATTACTGTTATGAGTCATCATTGTATATTACTGGCTTGTTATAGGTGGTTGTTCGGAGTCATCAAAAGTTACTTTTTGGTTATTATTATCCTTTCTCAAGTCTCTTTTTTATTTACTGTAATGCTAGATAATTATTGCGTAATAATCTGTGATTAAAATCTTCCGCTCAAGTTTTTTTCGTCCGTTAATAAAGGTTGTTATGGATCATTTTAATGGATCATTATTGTCGATTGTTCGTTTATACTGACAATTGTTCAAGGTTATTTTTTGTATTCTTCCATTTTTATTGTTCTGTTTGAGAGCTGCTTCCGTTCGTCAATAAGGGTTGTTATTGACCATTGTTATGGATAAATATTATCCATCACTTGCTTTTTTTCAAGCGGTGTTCGTGTTAACTATCATGTGTATTTTTCGGATGTTGTTGCCCTTTCGCTAATGTTTTCGTCTATATTCCGTTGGTTTGGATCATCACTGTCTATTTCTTAGTTATCATTGTTATCCGATAAATTTGTTCGTGTCTGTTCATAGGGTTTTCCATTAACTATTCCTATGGCTCATTATTGTCCATCGCTTTGTTGTTATATACGATTATCTAGGGTCATGATTATATACTTCTCTGTTATAATTGTCATTTTTAGAGCTATTTTTTTCGCGGATAGGGGTTTTTATCGACCATCGTTTGGATCAATATTATCTATTACATGGTTATGATTGACCGTTGTTCAGGTTCTTCATTGTGTAATGTTTTATCATTTCGGTCCTTTTCCAAGGTCATTCTTGTAAGTTAATAGAAATTGTTATTTCCTATTGTTATGGATTATAATTGCCTATTGCTTGGTTGTCGTAAGCCATTGCCTGGAGTCACAATAATGTTTTTCTTTGTTATTATTGTGATTTTCTAATGTTGTTGTGTTGTGTACTGTTATTCGAAGTTATCATTGTGTATATGTCTGTTAATATTGTCCTTTGCTAAAGTTGTTATTGTCCGGTGACAGGGGTTGTTATTGACTGTTGTTTTAGGTCATTTTTGTCCATTACTTGGTTGATTTAAACGAACAGCTAGGGTCCGACTGTTCATTTTTACAATAAGTTCAATCAATAAAAAACAACACACAACAATAACATGAAAGTTTGAGACTATGATTTTCCAAAAATGTGAAATATAAAAAGTCTAAAATCCTTCCTTCATCGATTGTTTGAAATATTATTGAAGCGGAATGAGTAACAGAGCCAAATTGTAATAGGAGACAATCGAGATAATCATTTAGTGGAGACGAGACTCTCTTTTCATGAAAAAGGTCGATCGAGACCAATTGAACTAGACCCCGCGATAATCGAGGTCTTTTCCAGTCTCGTTGAATTTCGGAATATCGTACTGAATAGGTATTCACTTACGTTTTCTAAGGGCGAATGCGACGCTGAAAACTGCCAACTTTATCAGCAGTGTATAAGAATTTCGATGTAGTTGAATGGATAACCACAATGTTTCACAACAATCAATACCCACGCAAGTCTAGAAGAGTATCGTCCTTAATTGGATATACCTTCGAGGAAACTAAGAATGTTTCTCAGCATAATATGTACACTTCTACAGAATCTATAATCTCTGCTAATTAGGCATATTGTTATGGGTATTTATTGTCTGTTGCTCTGTTGCTATTGACCGTTGTTTGGGGTCATCATTGTGCATTTCTTCGTGATTATTGTCCTTCCTCGAAACTGTTCTTGTCCGTTTAAAGGAATCGTTATTGACCATTGACCATTGACGAATTATTGTATCAAACACGTCAAAATTTTTCTATCAATTGCATTCAAACTAAAAACCGATACCAAGTAACGAGTGACTAAATATAATCCCATAATGTCTTGCAGATAAGATTAATGTTCCGAGCGCTGAGAGGCGTCGTTTATCGAATTTAGGTGATTGGGGAAAATCTCTTTCGGATATCGGATAATAAAGACGTCTGGGTGCGCAACCGGGTTTAATCGATTTGCGAGCAAATCCCATTTCCTTCTGAGTTTAGCATTAGATCTCTAATCCTTATGCCCAGACTGAACTGGTATGTGTGGTAATCCTTGGTAAGGATGTATAATGTATGTAGGGATGTATGTTATGTATGTATGTATGTAAGCTCGTCACGCGACCTGAACATCTCCGTAGCAACCTCTGAATGATCCTCGGAATCTGGGAGCATGCTGTCAAGCGTAAAGGACCTCCCAAGCATCTCGTAAATCCATCTTCGACCTTCTTCCGCCACCACTGAAGGAATCCCTTTTCCTTGCACCAGAGATTTCTCTGTCACTCCTCGAGCCAAAGCCAGAAAAAGAATCCCTCTCGAGTGTCACGTTCGGTAGGGGACATTTTTTAAAGTACCAACTTCACGACCAACTCCAAATTTATATAAGAATACCCTTGACAATACCGTTTCTACTTTACATCACAGCTTGTTCTAGTCCTTTCTTAAAAAGAAGCTGTCTTTTCTCTTTGTGGGAAGAAGTTTTTATTTGTGAAAAGGTAATGTGCATAGCTGAGATTGTTTTTTCCCATTGTCACTATTGTTCCTGTCTATCAGTAGGATTGTTAAAAGTGGTTGCAGAGTATCGTTATATTGTATATGGCTTGGTTCTTATCGTCTTTTACAGAAGAGTTTGTAACCTTTCTAGAGTTTATTAATGGGAGCCAATAGACTAAGATTCATAAGCACAAGTAGGGGTAATCATTATCTCTCGATTGGTTATTACTGTCTTTTTATAGAATAGTTTGTAAGCTATTAAGAGGGGTATAATTGGTAGTTGTTATCATCCTTTAATAGGGGTGTTTTTAGCGGTTGCGAAAGCATCGTTCTATTGTTTACTGCTTGGTTCATATTATCCGTTACAGGAGGGTTGGTGAGCTTTTCTAGGAATTGTTATAGGATAATCATTTATAAAGCTTGGTTGTTATTGGAAGCCGATAGGGGTATTATTAGAGTTTGCGAAGCATTGTTGAATTGTATATTTTTTATTTATCATCCTCCGTTGCAGACCTATTGGCAATCTCTTCTATGGATTATCATTATATCTTATATTGTTTAGTTTCAATAGATTATTCATAGCCTTCTTGTTATCTGTCAAAGAAGTATTGATAACCTTTCCTAGGGATTGTTACTAAAGGGTTATAGATTAGGGATTAGTAGACAGTTGGGGACAATTATTATTCATAGCTTGTGTGTTGTTATTCAGAAGAAGGTTGTGATACTTTTGTTGACCAGTAGTAATAGATAAGGGATTATTGAACTGACGAGGGATGATAACTTTCCATAGCTTGGTTGTTATTATTCAATAATAGGAGTGTTATTAGCAGTTGTTAGAGTTCATGATTGTCTAGCGTATTCATTGCTGTCTTTTTATAAGGTATTCAATTATCTGCTAATAAGGAAATTATCGAACGTTGTTCGGGGTTGTTATTGTCTGTTGTCTGGTGATTATCACCCTTCTCTAACGTTCTTCTTGCCCGTTAATGAAGATTGTTATTGGCTGTTCTTTAGTTTCATCCTTTTCTTTCGCTTGGTCATTGTTATCCGTTGATAGAAATTTATTAACCTTCTCAGATACAGTTCTTGAGCTTTCTAAAAGATGATGATCGTATATTGGTCAGTATTATCCTTTGATACTAAACATTCTCAATGATCTTATGGAGTTTTCATTGTCTATTGTTAGGAGTTATTATTATCCATTGCTTGGTTGTTATTGTCATTCGCTGAGATTGTTCTTGTTCGCTATTAGGGTTTGTTATTGATCCTTGTTATGAGTCGTTATTGTCCATCCCTTCGTTATTGCTCCTTCTTCTTTATCTGTAGGAATGGTTAAACCTCCATTTCTGCTCTTTTCTGCTTATCTCTGCTAAAGAGTGATTATTATCCATATTTTGGGTGCTATCAACTGGTCATAGGGATATTATTTTTCTCTTCTAGGTGTTGTCATTATGCGTTGTTGAAGGATGGTAATTGTTTATCGCTCGGCAATTATTGTTCTTTGTTAAGATAAGCTTGTCCATCATTAAGGGATGTTATTGATCCTTGCTATGGATCATTATTGTCTACACCTTCGTTATTGCTGCTTCTTCTTTATCAGTAGGAGTAATTCAACCATCATTTGGGGTGCTATCAACTAGTAATATGGATTTAATTATTTTATTCTAGGTGTTGTCATTATTCGTCGTTGAGGGATCGTGATCGTCTATCGCTTGTTAATTATTGTCTTTTTCTAGGATCTTTCTTGTCCGTCATAAGGAGTTGTTATTGTTCCTTGTTATAAGTCCTTATTGCCTTTCTCTTCGTTATAGCTCCTTCTTCTTCATCAGTAGTGTTGTCATTATGCGTTGTTGAGGGATTGTAATTGTTCACCGCTTATTAATCATTGCCCTTTTTAAGATTATTCTTGTCCGTCATTGGAGGTTGATATTGACCCTTGTTATGTGTCATTATTCTCTATCCCTTGGTTATTTCTGCTTTCCCTTTATCAGTACGAATAGGATCACCTTTATTTATGATTTATTATGCTTATCTCAGCTTAGGATTGTTCTTGTCCGTCATTGGGGGTTGATATTGACCCTTAGTATGGTTCATCATTGTCTACCCTTTGGTTATTGATGCTTCTTCTTTATCGGTATGGATAGTTTAACCCTCATTCCTGCTTTATTCTGCTCATATCTGCATAGAGTGATGATTTTAAGTAGTTAGGGTGCTATCAACTGGTGACAGGGATATCATCATTACCGTCTAGGTGTTGTCATTACCTGTTGTTGAGAGGTCTTCATTGTCTATCGCTTGTTTTCCATTGTCCTGCCAAGATTCTTTTTGCCCGTCATTAGGGATTGTTATTGACCATTGTTATGTGTCATTATTGTCTATCCCTTAGTTATTAGTAAATCTTCTCCCTTAATAGAAATGGTATAACTATTATTGAGTGTTGGTATTATCCCCACTTATGGTTGTTGTTTTCCTTTGCTTGGTGATTCGTTTCCTCCTCTAGCGTTTTCCTTGTCCGTTGATAGGGATCGTCACTGACTGTTTTTAGGGTTTACTATTGTCGATTCTTTAGTTGTTAATGTTGTTGTTGTTCGTTAATAAGGGTATAATTAACCTCCCTGTGCATAATTATTAACCTTTCTCAGGAAGAATCATTGTTCATTGCCTAATATCATCCTTAGCTTCAAATGTTTCCAACAAAAAATAGGGTTTGGTATTGCATGTTGTTGGAGGTTATTATTTTCTTTGGTTTGGTGATTCTTGTCCTAGGATAATACAGTTCTTGGCCGTTATTGGAGATTGTCACCGACCGTTGTTATGAGTCGTTGTTTAGTAATCGTCGATCATTTTATTGTCTCTCAATGGGCTAACCTATCAACCTCTTTCAGGTGTTTTTTACTATTAGTTGTCAGAGATAACGGTTGCATATTGCTTTATCGTCATAATCCGATATAAGGGATGTTATCAATTGCTTCCAAGTATTGTTATTGACTTTTTTCGATTATAACAGTCTTTTGCTGAGGTGTTTCTTATCCGGTATCGTTGATATTTTTCCTATTGTTATGTGTAGTTATTATATATTGCTTTTTTTGTTAGTGTCGGTTACTAGATGTTGTTATTAGTGGATGCTCTTGATCATTATCATATATTACCCAATATTCATTGTTCTTCGGTTGTTATTGTCAGTTAATAGGAATGTTCTTTACTTTCTTCAGTGGTTGATTTCGATTGTTTTAAGGGGTTATGATTGTCCCTTGTCCTGTCATTATTGTCTTCTCTATGGTTTTGAGTGATTTTTGTTGAAGGTTGGTTTTTTCTTGTACTCAATCATTACTGTTTGTGAGTTATCATCATCAGTTCATAGGAGTGTTTCCAAAGATTTTGGGCGTTGACGGGTTGATCCTGTCCGTTGATCAGGATGATGATTGTTCTTTCCTTTACTGTTATCATCTGATAATGGGACTCTTATTTATCTTTTCTTGTTGTAGTTATTGGGGTCTTCATTTTTTGATGAATGGTTAATGTTCTACTTCATGACGGTTCTATTAGCCTTCCATAGGGATTGTTACCGAACCTCCTTAAGGACAATAATTGTATAATGCTTTATAATAATTATCATATAATAGGAATATTATTGGTTGTTTTTCGGTTACTGTTATTGACTGCTGGTTGAATATTAGAGTCTGTTGCGAAGTGTCCTCTTATGCGTTAACATGTGTTGTCATTGACTATTCTAATTGATCGTTATTGAGTATTGATAGTTTGTTATTCAGTTAGAAAGTGTATTCTATATTTTTCTAGGGAATTAACCGTTGTCAATAAATTTGTATCTCCAGTTGTTAGTATCCGTTAATGAGGGTGCTAGTAACTTTTCCTGCGGTTCTTATAGACTATCATTAAGGTTAAGAGGTGTTTTTTGGAATGTAGTATTCATCCGAGAATAGAGGTTATCATTAATTGTTTCTAGGTGTTGTTATTAGCTTTTTCTAGGTGTTTTTATTATATGTTTTGGTGCATTGTTAGGGGTCTTTGTTGTCTTTCGCTTGGTTCGCAATTAAAGGAATCATCAGGATGTTGTTATTATCCATTGTTCGGTGTCATTATTGCCTATTGCTTGGTTCCCTTTGTCTTGTAGGTAAAATTCATCAGTTTTTATTTCTTGGTTATTATAGTATGTTGACGGGAAGTTTTTCAAACCTATCAAGAGGTTCCTGCCGATCCTGATTAAGTTGTTATTGTCCGTTAATGAGGGTGCTAGTAACTTTTCCTGCGGTTCTTATAGACTATCATTAAGGTTAAAACGTGTTTTTCGGAATGTAGTATTCATCCGAGAATAGAGGTTATCTTCAATTGTTTCTAGGTGTTGTTATTATCTTTTTCTAGGTGTTTTTATTATCTGTTTTTATTATATGTTTTTTGTGTTAGTTATTCTATATGGCGTGATTGCAATTGTCTGATCGTTATAATTGTTGGACGGTGTAGTTTTGTAATCCTTTATTTTTATTATCTGTGGAAAAGATATTATTGTTTCGATCCTTGGGATCGTTGTCTGGAATCATCATCGTCAATTTCTTGCTTTATTCAAATTCATGATCCAATGATTGATGACATTATTAATAATAACTTGTTCGAAACATAAAACGAAAATATCAAGCTTTTCAGCCATTAATTATTGATAGCATATTCAACCGTCCTTTCGAAGAAAATTATTTAAATGATTCCAATATATCCGCATAAATAAATATCCCCGTCAACGAATGTGAAGCCTGGGAGAGAAATGAATTATTAAATTTTGGACCTATATACAAGGCACAAAACAATTTTAGTTATTTTCGGTTGAATTGATAGTTCAATCAATCAACTCAACGTCCATTTACTGCGACATTCATTCCAATTATTAGTACATGAGTAAGCTTATCGCAACTTATTGGCTTTGGGATAACTGACAATATTCAGTGTTTACAAGATTTGAACATAATAAGTTCATAGCCTTTCTTTAGAATAATCTCTCCCATTCCCCGAGTGAGGTTTTAAAGTTATCAGTCTAGTGTAACAAGGTAAAATGTTCGATAATGAGCAATTCTATCATAATAACATTCTAAGGATGATGGTTACTGTGATAGACGGATTTTACTCTGATCAATGTTCCGTGCTTTAAATTGAAACTAATAGCAGGCCTAATGAATAGGAGAAGGCCTTCGTAACTTGCAACCTTGCAATTTTTCACCCTTAAGATGTAAATGCTCCACAAGATTGATTATTTATTCGCGTGAGCTTTATGCTAAGAAAGTGACTAACGTCAAGAAAATTTTCTCTTCATTACTTAAGAAGATGCTGATCGCAATATGAATTAAACGCTATGTTCAGAACTAATCCAGTGGTACAAAAGGTTTTCTTGTAGCAAATAATTTTCAAATTTGTTGAATTAATTTTTCTTGTATGAAAACCAAAGGAAATACACGCTATTGACATGATCACCATACCAATTGCAGAGTTAGCATCTTACCATGTCCTAGAGAGACGATGATAATTTTTTAACTATCAGAGGATTAAGAATAAAGCAGAGGATTCTGTGACAACCATCCCGCTCTCGAGTAATACCCCAAAAGCTTTGTGGTCACGAACAAAATTTATTCACTCAGTGGAAAGTTTCTGTTCGTTTCTAGTTCTCTTCAATAACTCGTTCATTAATTTAGTTACGCGGATCCCTCTGACAAATTTGTACGTCTGACACTTTTTTTTCATATGCGTGGCTCTCTTTAGTGAAAACTCATGCATGACAATTATTCACACATGGGAGTCAACTAATTTCAGTTTTAGAAATAATCTGAGAGAAACGGTCTACCGTTGCAGTTTGCTACAAATCACGCTTCCCTGGAGAGAGAAGGTGCATTGTTCGTGAACTTTAAAGTGGAAAGAGATATGGTACGCTACATGATGTCGACAAATAAAGGAGGGAGGTTTTTATTGTTTGTTGATGAGAGTAATATCAACCCTTCCTCGAGGTTGTTATCAACCGTTGCTAGAGGTTATGATTGTATATTCTATGGTTGGTACTTTTCGTTAATAGAGATGTTTTTATTCGTTGCTGAGTGTCACTATCTCTTGTCAGGTATCATTATCAACCATTCGTTGGTTTTTACTTTCCAATCATAGGGGGATTATCCACTTACTTAACTTATCATCAACTATTATACCATTGAAAATATTTCCGAGGGTTTGTTATTGTGTATTGTTAGGGGTCGTTGTTGTCTTTCGCTTGGTTCGCAATTAAAGGAATCATCAGGATGTTGTTATTATCTGTTGTTCGGTGTCATTATTGTCTATTGCTTGGTTCCTATTGTCTTGTAGGTAAAAGTCATCATTTTTTATTGCTTGGTTATTATAGTATGTTGACAGGAAGTTTTTTAAACCTATCAAGGGGTTCCTGTCGATCCGGATTGAGTAAAAGGATTGTCTGAAGGTTGGGTGTTATCATTCGTTGATAGGAATGACATCAATCGCTTTGATGTGTTGTAATTATTGGTTGTTGAGGTTCACTATTATCCATTGCTGGGTTCCAGTTTTCCGTTGATAGGTTTTTTTATTGACCATTTTTCCGAAAAAAATTTTCGGTTTCTAAGTTATTATTGTCCTTCACGAAGATTTTTCTCGGCCGGTACACAAGGCCGTCTTATTCACCGTCGTTATATTCTGAACCTGCTCAACTTATTATCAACTATACAATTTTCAAATTATCTGTAAGGGTTTGGTAATGACCTTTGTTAGAAATCGATATTGTATACTGCTTGGTCCGTTATCAGAGAAATTAGTTCTCTTCCTAGGAGTTGTTATTGATTGTTGTTATGGTTATTTCTACATATTTTTTGTTGTTCAAATTCTTTGATGGGTAGGATACCAATCGTTTCTTGGCAGTCTCGTCATTATTCATCATTCGGAGTCATTATTGTCTATTGCTTGATTGTTTTTGTCCATTGATAGGGGAATCATTGATTTCTTCTCGGGGTTTTTCATTGACTGTCGTAAAGAGATCAGTCCCGTCTTTTGTTTTGCCTGTTGTAGGGAAAACTATGAACCTTTCTAAGGTTGATATTGATCAGCATCGTAGGTACTGATCATTTATTGTTTTGTTGTTATCATTTATTTATAGAGATGTTACTAATCGTTTCTAGGGAATTTTTCGATCAGTTGATGAGGGTCATTATTGTCTATTCCTTAGTTTTCATTGTGTTTTGATAGAGGTACTATGGATGTGCAATATTGTGTGTTATGAACCCTCAAGAGTGGTCATTTGGCTTATCTTGAGGGCCATTATTGTACTTTTCTGAAGTTGTTCTTGTACATCATTTGCACTCTGCTATTGGCTATTGTAAGGGATCACTATTATCTATTGCTTTGTTGTTTTTCTCTGTCAGTAAGGGCATTTGCAATTTATTCTAGGGATTGTTATTGAATTTCTGTAGAATTAATGATTGTATATTGCTTGGTTGTTGTGAAGGATCATTAATATCTATTGCTTGCTCGTTCTTCTCTGTCAGTAGGGGTATCTGCATTTCTTCCAGGTAATGTTATTGAATTTCTATAATTGTAATGATTGTATATTGCTTGGCTGTTTTTATCTGTCAGAAGGATTATTTGCAATTCCTTCCAGGCATTGTTATTAAACTTTTGTAGGAGTGATGATTGTATATTGCTTGGTTGTTCTTCTCTCAAGGAATTGGTAATGAATTTTAATGGGGGTAATGATTGTATATTGCTTGGTTGTTTTTCTCTGTCAGTAGGGAGATTTGCAATCCCTCCCAGGAATTGTTATTTAATTTCTATAAGCGTAATTATTGTAAATTGCTTAGTTGTTCTCCTTTGTCAGTAGGTGTATTTGCAATTTCTTCCAGGAATTGTTATTAAACTTCCGTAGGGGTAATGATTGTATATATTGCTTGGTTGTTCTTCTCTGTCAGTAGGGGTATTTGCAATTTCTTCCAGGGTTTGCAATACAATTTATTGGTTGGTTCTTATAATCTCGTCAGATAGCCTAAATGAACATTTGTGTGGGGTTGTTATTGTTTTTCTCTATTGCCTAATTGTTATGGACCATTAATGGAAGTATTAATTATCTCTATAAATGATTGTTATTTATCGTTAACAGAGGTAGTTATTTTTTATTTCTTGATTATTATTGTCCTATATTGAAGATGTTTCTGTCCGTTCATAACGTTTGTTGTCGACCATTGTGAGTTTTCTTTATTGCCTATTGTTCTTTTGTTTTTATCCACTGATAAGGGTATTATTGATGTTTCCAAGGGGTTATTACTTTTCATTGCCGGGAGTGATGACTGTTCATTTTCGGTTTTTATCATTTGTTGATGATGATGTTATTGATGGTTGTAAATTGTCGTTCAATCATTATTATTGGCCATTTACTTTATACACCTTGTTATAATTTTTAGTTTTATAGGAGTACTTTTATGAGTTGTTATCCACTTATAGGAAGTAATGATTGTTCATGGTTTGGTTGTTATCATCGATTGATAGGGATGTTGTTATCAGTCCTCGCTAAAAAATATTCTCCTCATTCCTAGGAGTCTTCATTCTCTGTTGCTTGATTGTTGAAGTCCGTTAAGGGCTCAGGGATACTTTCAACCCTGTTTCGAGATTTTCATCAATCTTTGTTTGGAGTATGGGTCGTGCTCTCCTTTGTTGTTTTCACATGTTGGAAGGGATGCTATGAATCGTTGTTAGGTATTGATACATTCTTGGATAGGCGTGATTATTGTCTTTAGCTTAGTTCATAATTATAGCAATTTTTAACCTTTTCTACTGGTTATACTTTAGTGTTGTTGGAGGTAATGATCGTATACTGCTTGGTTGTCATTATATGTTGAGAGGGATAATATTTATCGTTTCTTGGTTGTGTTGTTATCATCCATAGTTACGAGTCTTATACTAATAATGCTTCCCGGGAGAGTGAAGATTTCTCATTGTTTAACTTCAAATCCAGAAGAGACATGCTGTCTCATAATTCCGAACTGTAAAGTAGGAAAGTTGTTGTTGTTTGTTGGTAGGAGTATTATCAATTATTACTGGGGATTGTTGTTGGCCATTGCTAGAAGCAATCATAAAGTATATCAATCGAAAGTTTTTGTCTGTTAAAAATGATGATATAAATTGTTGATAAATGTTGCTATAATCTGTTGTAGGGGGTAATTATTATCCATTGCCTGGTTGCTATTGTCCGTTAATGAGAATATTATCAAACCTTTCATATATTTGTTGTTGCGGTAGAAAAAAGATGTTATTAGTCGTTAGCAAGAGTATAATTAACCTTTTCCTAAGGTTGTTGTTTATTGTTAGAAGTAACGAATGTATATTGTTTGGTTGCCATTGTCCGTTGATGAGAATTTTATCAATCGTTGCTAAGTGTTTTATTGTCCGTTGATAAGGGTCATTATTGTCCATTGTTTGGTTGCTATTGTTTGCTAATGAGAATATCATCAACCCTTTTATAGAGTTTTTGTTGCGATTAAGAAGAGAAGATGTTATTAGTCGTTATCGAGAGTATAATTAACCTTTTCTTAAGTTTGTTGTTTATTGTTAGAAGTAACGAATGTATATTGTTTGGTTGCCATTGTCCGTTGATGAGGATTTTATCAATCGTTGCTAAGTGTTTTATTGTCCGTTGATAAGGGTCATTATTGTCCATTGTTTGGTTGCTATTGTCCGTAAATGACGAAATTATCAACCCTTCTATAGAGTTGTTGTTGCGGTAAAGAAAAGACGATGTTATTAGTCTTTATCAAGAGTATTATTGAACTTTTCTTGAGGTTGTTTTTGGTCGCTGTTAGGAGTAACGAATGTATATTGTTTGGTTGTCATTGTCTGTTGATGAGGATCTTATCAATCGTTGCTAAGTGGTTTATTATCCGTTGATGAGGGTCATTATTGTCCATTGTTTGGTTGCTATTGTCCGTAAATGACGAAATTATCAATCCTTCTATAGAGTTGTTGTTGCGGTGAAGAAAAGACGATGTTATTAGTCGTCATGAAGAGCATTATCCACCTTTCCTTAAGGTTGCTGTTGGCCGTTGTTGGGAGTAACAAATGTATATTGTTTGTTGTCATTGTCCGTTGATGAGGATTTTATTAATCGTTGCTAAGTGGTTTATTATCCGGTAATAAGTGTCACTATTGTCCAGTGTTTGGTTGCTATTGTTAATTAATAGGAATATTATGAACCCCTTTATAGAGCTGTTCTTGCGGTAGAAGAAAGATGTTATTAGTCGTTATCAAGAGTATAATTAACCTTCTCTTAAGGTTGTTGGTGGCCGTTGTTAAGTGTTTTATAAATCGTTGATAAGGATCTCTATTGTCTGTTGTTGGGATTCTTTATTGTCGATTGCTTGGTAGCAATTGTTCGTTCATAAAAGCATCATCAATGTCCTTTGATACCAATTTCATTAATCATTCCTAGGTAGTGCCTATGTTATTCGTTGTTAGAAGTCCCTTTCACAAATCATGCTTCTCTGGAGAGTGAAGCTACCTCGTTCGTGAACTCTGAAGTGGAAAGAGATATGGTGTGCTATGATGTCAAGAGGTTTTCGAAGGGATGGAGCGAGTGTTGAGGAAAGAGGCTTGGGGCTTGGGTATGAGTATGGCAATAATTGTAAAAAAGCTCAACGAGCTCGTTGGTCCGTCGACTGCACCCGGCAATTGCGTTGGTTGAAATATTACGAGTGCTTAAAAAAATATCCTATAAAAGAGAGGAGAGGTGTCGAGAAGAGAGTCGGTGGGCTAGTAAATTCTCGATGTACATGTACAGGAATTACGACATATATGCCAGTATATTGTACAAAGGGTTTCACTCATGAGAGGCTCTCGAAAGAGGAACGACAATTTCCATAAAGAGCTATCGTTGAAAGCTTTTGCATTAGCTCGACTATAGTACGATTTTTATTAGCTTTTTGATTATCACAATAATCGCTGGGACTTTTATTCTATTTGATTCGTTTCGAGAATGGAAAACAGTAATTATTTTCTAATGAAAAAAAGTAAGGTTTTGTTTTATTAATTTTCGTATAATTATTTTGGTGCATTAGTTTTCTAATATAATTAAATTGCATAGTTGACAGCTTCGTATAAGAGAGTTTGAAACAATGTACATCGCGTTTCCCCCTCCTAAATTTACATTTCCCATTTCCCATTTACTCTATCTTCCACTTAGCACTTCCATCCTCAACTACCATATCCGTCTCACTATCCGCTCTCGTGACGGTTATCAGCTCCCTTGTCCCGTTCCTTTATTGTCGGTAAGATTATAACGCTCTTGACGAACCTATTAAATCGCTTACGCGAGGGAATAGTCGGTGTAGTTTAAATTTAGACTCGACAAAATTTCAATCCGAGACGAATTTATGAATTTGAAAAGCATTGTAATTGATCTAATTTCTGCATAATGATCTAATAAAATGAGGGTTATAGTTCCGGAAATGTTACCCAAGGAACTTGACTTAGTTTTTATTCAAAATCTTGCAAAATATTGTTCAGAGGAAGAAATGTTGTTCACAAAAGTTGGAGATCTCTTCAAAATAGATACTTCTTATTCTCACCTTTTTTTCCTTAAATTGATATTTTCGAAAACTGAATAGCGAAGAGCTGTGCGTCATCCTTTCCGGATGGGAAAAAAGAGTCGGCATGGGTGCAGGAAAAAGATAAGGCCTACGCTCCTCCCCCTTCACACGCCGAACCCCTTTTCCCATCTGAGAAAGATTATCGATAGGCCATTGCTGCAAGTGCCAATATTAGTGAAACATGTATCAGGCCCCTCCCCTCCCACCAACGCTGAACCTCTTCCCATCTGAAACAAGGCAAAAAGAAGCTCGATAGATACCTCTTCTATTATGGTACTAATGGGAACGGCCTATATGTTGTTTCTTGACATAGAAAAGGGGAGTCGGCGTGAGTATAGAGAGGGGGCGTGGGGGACATCCACTCCTCCTACTCACGCCGAACCCATTTTCCAATCCAAAAAAAATTCTGGAAGGTCGTTGCTGAAGGTGCCATAATTAGTGAAGCGTCTTTCAAAGTGTTTTCTTATGTTTCAGGTAAACGAAAGGATTCAGCGTGATTGTGAAAGGAGGTGTGAACCATATCTCCTCCTCTTGCCCCACTCCAAAACCTGTCTTCTATCTGAAACAATAAGAAGTGAATCCTAGGAGATCGTTCATTTGGAATGGTACTCAAAGCCACGACCTCTACGGTGAATCTTTTCAAATTGAGAGAGAGGTTCTGCGTGAGTAGAAGAAGTGGGTTAGGAAAACACCTCCTTCCACGCTGAACCTCTTTCCCCATCTGAAACAAGAAAAGAAGTAGCCCGATGAATACTTTCCTATTATGATACCAATGGCAACAGCCTCTATGATATTTTTTTCAGAAGGGAAAAAGGGTTTGACGTGAGTGATGGAAGGGGACGTGGGCCACGTCCCCTCCTACTACTCACACCAAACCCATCTTTCCATTCAAAAAAAGTCTGGAAGGTCGTGGCTGTAAGTGCTAAAATAAGTGAACCATCTATCAGGCTTCACTTTTTATTGTTACAGAAGAGATAAAGAATCCGGCGTGAGTGTGGAAGGGGGCGTGAACCATATCCCCTCCCTCGACGTACGCCGAGCCCCTTCTCTTATTTGAAACAATAAAAAGTGCAGCCTAATAGATCCTTCACGTATGATGGTACTCATGGCAACGACATGTACGGTAAATCTTTTCAAATGGGGAGACGGGTTCTGCGTGAATGAAAGGAGGAGGTGCAAATTACACTCCCTCCTCCACTCCCGGCAAATTCCTCTTCCCATCTGAAACAAGAAAAAAAGTCGTCCGATAGATACCTTTCCTATTATGGTACTGTTAACA
Organism: Neuroterus valhalla; assembly: GCA_011762715.2. Lineage (NCBI taxonomy): Eukaryota > Metazoa > Arthropoda > Insecta > Hymenoptera > Cynipidae > Neuroterus > Neuroterus valhalla. Next base: position 21,003 of record WSXT02112629.1, read on the forward strand.
ATGGCCTGTGCGGTAATTATATCCAGATGCAAAAAGTGGTTCGACGTGAATGACGGGAGAGATGTGGTCCGCATCTCCTCCGCCGAACCCATCTTCTCATCCTGGAAAAATTCTGGGAGGTCTTTGGTATAAGTGCCATGATAAGTGAACCATTGATCAGGCTCCTTTTTTATTGTTTTAGCTCAAGGGAGGGACCCGGCGTGAGTGTGGAAATGGGCGTGAACCATATCTCCCCCCTTGACCAACGCCGAAGCCTTTCTCCTATTTGAAACAATAAAAAATGCAGCCTAATAGATCGTTCACATATTATGGTACCCATAGCAACGATCTGTACGGTAAATTTTTCCAAATGGGGAGAGGGGTTCTACCACGTGGTTTGTACTTGAGAACCACGTATTGTGTTACGCCCTCTGCGTTTGTAGAAGAAGAAGGTATGGATTACACCTCCCTCACTCACGCAAAATTCCTCTTCCTATATGAAACAAGAGAAAGTCCAGCTTAATAGATTGATTCCCTATTATGGTACTAATGGCAACGGCCCTTACATAACTTCTTTCCTGAAGGAAAAAGGGGTTCCATGTGAGTGAAAAGGGGTGTGGCCCATATCTCCTTCCCCGTGGCAAATCGATTCCCTTCTCTTATCTGGAACAATAGAAAGTGTAGCCTAATAGATGGATTCTCTTATTATGGTCCCAGCAACGATCTTTTGGTAATTCGTTCAAGATTGTATGATCGGTTCGGCGTGAGTAAGGGAAGTGGGTGTGGTCCCCATTCTCCTCCTCCTACTCAGGCTGAACCCTTTTTTCCATCTAAAATTCGAATATTTGATAAAGATGCTTCTCCGCGGGTAAAAAATTGAACTTCTGGGTTGACAATTCAACTATTCCCTTGAATCAATCTTTAATGCACTGATATCTCATTAGGAGAATGTTCTGAACTTTTCTCCTCTAATGCAATTTTTCTCATCCAATCACTAAAGTACTTACTCGTTTAGATATTTCATACTCATAAAAAAATCACAGCTTATAAGGAAATTAAATAAACCTAGAACGTTCTCCTTCCGAAAATAAATAAATCGCGCTTCTTGGTAGTCAGAGCAGAGGTAGCCTGCTAAAGTTCCTAATTCGATTAAGTAAAGACGCTGGGGCTAAAGGCTAAAGTGAACTATTTTGAAAAAAATAAATTCGTGAGTGGCCTGGATCGAGGCTGGATAAGAGTAAGAGTAAGAGGAAGGTGATGGCTTTAAGTCGACATTTAAAAAATTAACGACCCTCTGCTATCGACGAGCACTTCCAACCTGTAGTCCGGATGTGAACGCTCCTCAGTCTCCAACAATTTCAAGCTTGCCAAACTACCCTCCACCCTCACAACCCTCCATTCCCGTCGACCCTCTGTTCTGAGTATCGTAAATCTTGCAGGAAATGTCCCTTTGCGTCCACTTCAGTTCATGCATGATCCGGGACACAGTTGTTAGTCTATTACTCTATTGGACCCTCACATTTTCTGCCTCTTTTCCTTATAATATTATATATACATACGCTCTAGTGACTATGCCTGTTTTCATATCAATAATGATCTGATAAAAAAAATCATCAGAAGAAAAAACATTCTCAAATATTGGGAGATAGGAATTGGATGTGAATCCCGAACAGTCGAGTGTGCCAGGGCCTTAAGCAAATAGAACAACATGCTAATCTATTATCCTAATCCCACTGGTCAGACCACGGACCAGTAGTCTGGACTCTCTCCATCCTATTAATCAAAGAGTTTACCTTCCGGAAAGTAGTTGAATTCAACATCAACTGGGAGGAAAAGGATCAGAGGAGCCATGACATATATGCAGGTGGATGTGAATCCCGCTCAAGTGTGCCTAAGAACATGACCTTCAGCAAATGAAATATCAACATCACAATCTAAAGGATTTTCAGAATGATTGCTATCTCGAGGAATGGATACCAGCGTCCTCTCTTGCGTACTGAAATAATAATTAGGATAGTTTACAAATTTGGATTCATCAATATGTCACGAGAATCGGACCGAAGATGGTCTTCGAAGGCAGAAGTTTGGCATGTCACACCTCTCATCTATTGTTTAATTCTTGATTTGTTGAGCCAATTTGTAACTTTCAAAATTATCAGTTTTGCAACGTAAAAACCACCACCACCACAAACCACCGTGGTTTTGTAATTGGCAACCACGCATCGTGAGTGGGTCGATGGTTCTAGGGTCCTAGGGGCTAAGGCATCAGCTTGAGACCCATCCCGTCTGCTTCCCTTCAAGCATGTTACTTAGAAGACCTTGGATCTGCCTTGAAAGACCTAGAATCTACGTTGAAAGATTTTGGATCCTCGTCGGAAATAAATATTATCAAATACCTAGGAGCTGTCTTCAGAGGATCCCGAAGACCTAGGATCTGCCTTTGGAGATCTAGGATCCATATTTTAAGTCCAAGGATTTACCATCAAAGACCCCTGAGATCCCTTTGGAAGACCTGGGATCTATGATTTACCTTTGTAAACCTAGACTCGGCAATAGAAGATCTGAATCTACCTTGAGAGACCAAGAATCTGCTTTTCGAGACCTCTAATCTACCTTTAAGAACCTAGGACCTAACTAAGAAGATCTTAGATCTACCATTGGGGACTAAGAATCTACATTTAAAGACCTAGGATCTACCTTGTAGCATCATTATTCTAGTGTTTCGACAATTCATTAGAAATAATTATTTACCTAGCATACCTAGCATCTACCTTTAGAGAATTAGGATCTACCTCCAAAGACCTATGAGCTATCCTTGAATAACTATGATTTTCCTTTGGAGACCTAGGATCTACCTTTGAAGATCTTTGATCCACCATTAGAGACTAAGAATGTACATTTAAAGAACAAGGATCTACCTTCAAGTAACATTATTCTAGTGTTTCGGAAATTCAATTGGAATAATTTCTTCAAGTGATCAAATTTCGGAAGACATGAATTCTGCCTTCTAATCATGTCTTTCAGGAGACCTTGGATCTGCCTTTTAAGACCTAGAATCCACCTTAAAAGAACTTAGATTGTCCTCGAGAGACCAAGGATACACCATTAAATACTTGGGATCTACATTTTGGGAATTAAGATCTACCTCCGAAGACCTATGATCTATCCTTGTAGACCTATGATTTTTCTTTGGAAATCTATAATCTACTTTCGAAGACCTAGAATCCTCCTTTGAAGATCTCTAATCCACCATTTGGGACTGAAGATCTACTTCTGGAAACCTATGATCTACCTCCTTTGAGTATCATTATTCTAGTGTTCCGACAACTCATTCGGATTCAATTTGTCGAGGGATCAAATTACGGAAGATATGAGATCTACCTTTTAAACATGTCATTCAGGAGTCCTAAGATCTGCCTTGAAAGACATAGGAATCTATCTTGGAAGACTTTGAAATTTCTCCGAGACACCAAGAATGTACCATTGTACTTCCAAGGATCCACCTTTAAAGAATTAGGATTTACCTCCGAAGACCTATGATCTATCCTTGAATAAGACCTATGATTTTCCTTTAAAAATCTAGACTCTATTTTTGAAGACCTAGAATCTACCTTTGAACATGTTTGATCCACCATTGGGGACTAAGAATCTACATGAGACCCAGGATCTACCTTCGAGCATCATTATTATAGTGTGTCGAAAATTGAAGGAAATAATTTTCTCAAGGGATGAAATTACAGAAGACCTAAAATCTGCCTTTCGAGCATGTAATCCAAGAGACCTTGGATCTGCCATTAAAGACCTAAAAATTCCCTTGAAGGACCTTGGATCCTTCTCGAGAGACCAAGAATTAATATTTTCAAATACCTAGGAGCTATCTTTAGAGAATAAGGATCTACTTTTGAAGACCAAGAATCTGCTATTGAAGATATAGGGTATAACTCTGAATACTTACGACTCTGGTTTTGGAGACCCGCATATACCTTAAAAGACTAATCATCTGGCTTTGGAGATCTCTGATCTATATTTAAGGACCTTGGATCATCCTTTGAAGACCTATGATCTTACTTAGAAGACCTGGAATCTGCGTTCAAAGACCTAGAATCTACCTTAAAGGACTCATGATTTTCCTTTGGAGACCTAGAATCTACTTTTGGAAACCTCGGATTTATCTTTGGGGATGTAGAATCTATGTTTGATGACCTACTACCTACCTTCAAGAACCAACATCATACCTTTCGAGACCTAGAATTTAATTTTCAAGACCTAGAATCCACCCTTGAAGTCCTATGATTTCCCTTTGTAGATCAAGACTCTAGTATTGGAGACCTGCATCTACCTTCAAAGACTAATCATCT
>WSXT02112630.1:0-11154 GCA_011762715.2 Neuroterus valhalla
ACTCTACTTGTAGGTGATTAATTTATTTATCACGTTATTAATTCAATGTATGTGTATGGAAAACTATATATGTACTCGAACATTTTTATTTCATCCCTATCAGTATTGTTGGTGAGATTTTTTCCCTCTAAAAATTTTATTTAATGCGTTTTGGTCCTAACATTTTCCTCTCATTAAAAAATAAAATATTGTAATTTATTTGTCCAATTTCCCATCTGAGATCATGTTGAAACAGGGCCGATGCGCCGACCGTATTTGGGCCGCCTAATGGTATAATAATGATAATAATAATAATAGTAATAATAATAATAATAATAATAATAAATAACTAACTTTATTCGTATTTAATTTCTATACAATTTGAACTTTGTTTGGATTTGAGTTGGATTTCATTCGGATTTAACTCAAATTTCATTTAGATATTTTCAAAAGAAATATATCACAACGGTTATTCTCGCTTATTTTCAAAGAATTGACAGAATTTTCAATAAATATTGCATACAGATTTGCCTCAGATTATAGTTGGTTTTCCATCGGATTTTATTTGGATTTTTTTTCGAATTCTATCTCGAAATAATTTTGTAGTTCACAATAGTACAAATTTTTAACTGTAAGAGATGAAAACTGGATCGAAATGTTGGTAGCAGACTTTCAATGAAAAATATATAATTTCAAGCATAAAAGATTAATATTTAGGCCGAATAGATAAGTTTTCAACAAAATAGTTGCGTTGCAAATATATGAATGCAATTTTCATCCAAATAGTGCAATTTTCAAAGAAAATAAATTTATTCTGGACGAAAAATGTAGCAGTTGCCTTTTGGAGCAAAAAAATTAACCTTCAACCGAAAGAGATTAATTTTCAACCAAAAAAGATTATTTTTCTACCCAGAGATGAATTTTTAATTTAAAAAAACGAATGTTCAACAAACCGATCGAATTTTAGCCAAAAAAGATGAGTTGCTCAAAAAACAAATAAATTGTCAACAAAAATAAAACGAAATATTCAGGATAGTATACTTCTGAATTCTGACTGAGAAAGATGAAATCTGGATTAATAATATGATAGTATACTTTTTAACGGAAAATGAATAATTTCAACCATGAAAGATAAAAATTCACGCAATCAAGTTGAATCTACAATAAAATAATTAAATTGTCACTATATAGAACGATTCTTTAGCAAAACTGATACATGCTGGATCAAAAATATGACAGTAAATTTGCAATTAAAAAGAATTAACTTTCAACCGAAAGATGAATTTTCAATTCAGAAGGTCGAATCGACGATAAAAAAAAGACTTTTCAGCAAAATTGGCAAGAAAAACATTTAATTTTCAACCAAACATGTAGTACAGTTTTTACCCAAAAGAGATTAATTATTTAACAAAGATGTGATAGCAGCCTTTTTGAGTGAAAAAAATTAACCTTCAATCTAAGAGATGTATTCTGAACCAAAAATGTAAGGTAAGACGTTCCAAATGAAAAAAAAACTCTCAATACAGAACTATTCGATTTCCTTATCCATTTTCCTTATACTTTTTATATTTATATACATTTAGAGCAACCATTAATCATAACCTAACATTGCAGAATTTACATAATCAAATATATATATATTCAGGTTATGGTATAATAATAATAATAATAAATAACTCTAACTTTATTCGTATTTCATTTGTATACAACTTGGACTTTGTACGGATTTAAATTGGATTCTATTCAGATTTCATTCGGATTTCATTCAAATTTCATTTTGATACTTCCAAACACTATACATATATTGCAATGGTTATTCTAGATTATTTTCGAGAATTGAACAGGATTTGCAATAAATATTTTATATGCAGATTTTAGTTGCTTTTATTTATATTATATTATTTGTATTTATATTTCAGTTATATTCTTGCTTAAAGAAATTTCTGTTGTATATCTACTGTATTTTTATTGTATTGGTACTTTATCCAGTAACGAAATGTGTGTTACCAATATTATCTTTGTGTAAAAGTGACAAATTTTAATATAGAAGAATCTCTAGTCGGCAAAGCTGCATGATTATACGAGGATGAGTACCTTGTATTTCCCTTTCTAACTTGCCCTTAAATCTTATTTTGTGAAGAACTGTTTGTTTTGTCGGACATTGGCATTTTTTGTCGTTGAACTTAGAAGTCCTTCTTTGTATTCAAATTTTTATTTAATAAAGCTAAATTATTTTGTACAAAATTAATTAATTTTAGAAACAATGAAAAAAAAAGTATTTTCCAGCGATTCGCAGGACCGACTTTGTTCTCTACCATCTTAAAGACAAAACTGCAGGAGACTGGTGCATAACTCAGTGTGTAACTTAACCAATAATAACTCGTTTTGTTCCTGCTTTCTCATGTCACTTCCACTTTCAAATGTTTACATATCAATCCCTTTTTCTCCAGTTTCACAACGAGGCTGGAACCAAGCGAGTTACACTTACCCCGAAAGGGACTTGGCCTAATGGTATAATAATAATAAAGTTATATTATTACTATGTTGAACATCTGAAATGTATAATTCAATCGGGATGGTTGGTAACAATAACCACAATTAAAACAAAATTCATTTCAGACAGTGAGATGATATCTACTCTAAATGTGAAAACAAATCTGGGAAAGTCCCGGTTACCCTGCATTACCTAACACAAGTCTCTCCAATTACTTTTTCTTTAAATTTTTCCACTAACGCGAATTCTCTCTACGATACAGGGAATCACAAAGTTGCAAATAGCTAAAAAATTATGTGATGAGTCGATATTACGAAATTTGTGGTTTTGACGCACATTTAGTGGAGTGTGTGTTAAAGCAAAAGGTGCTTGCATGTATAATGTGTCTGTATATAGAATGGAATTTAGATTGTACCAATTTAGCGTATTCCCCTTGCGTGGGATACTGGGGCAAAGTGGCAATTTGAAATAATGCGTTGGGCAAACCACGTTTCTCGAGAGCAAGTCCCCCCTTACTCTACAATTCTACATCTACACTCTACACTTCTACAGTACTTTACACCGGAGGCGAATCTTGAGAAATGCCTCGCGTTACATATCCTGCATAGACACATAGAGAGAAGTCCAAATACTCTTGCATTTATCTCCCTTTCTTTTGCTCCTTTATTTACTCCTTCTTACTTTGCAAAAAGTATTTGCAAGACGTCTTCCATGTATAGCTGTATCTCTCTATCTATACTATAGTAAGCCCACACTACCACCTGGGCTCGAGTAGAGGCTTAACCTTTTGGCTTTATCGCGGTTTAAGTTATCAAGCGTGAATAAACCCGACTTTGAACTACAACTGTTGAGTCTTCGCAACAGATAGACTTTAATTCGTTTTTAATGAGCTAAACACCTCTGGAAATCCGTAAGATTCATCCCTAAATGTATAGAGTTGGTATAGGGTCGATACGGGTATATGTCTGATAACGGAGATACTCTATGAGCCAGGCGACCGAATTTTTGGCCAAAATTCAAAAAGTCTACGGATTCGGCTATACATAAATACTTGGGGGTTTTGGGAGTCGCTGGTTACGAATATGCAGTTGAAAATTCCGATTTCAAAATGACGGACTCAATATGGCGGCCAAGATTTGGAAAAATATATGGAATCGACTAAAAATAGTTAGGCGGGTCTTCTGGGGTCGCTGATCATGAATATGTAGTCACAAAACTCAAAATTCAAACTCTTACAAAACGGGGTGTTGGATAATTGCGAGTCCCTATGGCTCTCACAAAATGGCGTGCTGGATTATTGTGAGTCCCTCGCCTTTCACAAAATGGGGTGCTGGATTATTGTAAGTCTTCATGGCTCTCACAAAATAGGGTGCAGGATTATTGTTAGTCCCTCACCTTTCGCAAAATAGTGTGCTGGACTATTGTAAGTCCCCAAGTCTCTTACAAAATGGGGGTGCTGGATTATTGTGAGTCCCTTGCCTTTCACAAAATGGGGTGCTGGATTATTGTGAGTCCCCTTGCCTTTCACAAAATAGCGTGCTGGACTATTATAAGTCCCCAAGTCTCTCACAAAATGGGGTGCTGGATTAGTGTGAGTCCCTTGCCTTCCAGACAATGGGGTGCTGGATTTTTGTGAGTCACTTGCCTTTCACAAAATGGGGTGCTGGAATATTGTAAGTCCCCATGGCTCTCACAAAATGGGGTGCAGGACTATTGTGAGTCCCTTACCTTTCACAAAATGGCATGCTGGACTATTGTAAGTCCCCAAGTCTCTAACAGAATAGGGTGCTGGATTATTGTGAGTCCCTTGCCTTTTACAAAATGGGGTGCTGGATTTTTGTGAGTCCCCTTGCCTTTCACAAAATGAGGTGCTGGATTATTGTAAGTCCACATGGCTCTCACAAAAAGGGGTGCTGAATAATTGTGAGTCCCTTGCCTTCCAGGCAGTGGGGTGCTGGATTTTCGTTAGTCACTTGCCTTTCACAGAATGGGGTGCTGGATTATTGTAAGTCCCCATGGCTCTCACAAAATGGGGTGCAGGACTATTGTGAGTCCCTCACCTTTCACAAAATGGTATGCTGGACTATTGCAAGTCCCCAAGTCTCTAACAAAATGGGGTGCTGGATTATTGTGAGTCCCTTGCCTTTCACAAAATGGGGTGCTGGATTATTGTGTGTCCCCTTGCCTTTCACAAAATGGGGTGCTGGATTATTGTAAGTCCCATGGCTCTCACAAAATGGGGTGCAGGATTATTGTGAGTCCCTGACCTTTCACAAAATGGCGTGCTGGATTATTGTGAGTCCCCTTGCCTTTCACAAAATGGGGTGCTGGATTATTGTGAGTCCCTTGCCTTTCACAAAATGGGGTGCTGGATTATTGTGAGTCCCTTGCCTTTCAACACGAGGATGATGCTACCATAGTAAGAACTGGCAACAGAAATCAGCTAACAGGAATAAGAGGGGATAGGAAAGCAACAATCGGATGCATCGTCGATTTCAGCTTCTTCAAGCAACAAACTTGTTTTTTTTTTGTAAGTAAGTGAAGGAAATAAACATTGTGATAAATGAGTAAATATATGAATTAATACTTTAATCCTTTCAGTAGTTAATACTTCGATGCAAATGAAATTTGTATTTAAAAACTAAAAAATTTCGTGAAGTAAGGTTTGAGCCGCCAAAGTAAGGTTATGTTCCGCATATATCAGTAACTTTGTATTCATACTTTATAGTTACGTCACGTTCGTTCCTCTGTATATCGATCCTGAGATCATGGCCCTCTTAAATGAACCAGTTAATATAGATTCAATTGAAAACTTATTTTTCGTATGCGCAGAAACACAAAATATGTACACCTCAAGGGGGAGGGGGGGTATTTTGAGACCCCTCACCTCTCACGAAATAGGGTATTCTTTCACAGTAAAAAAATAAAGATATTTCAAATCGAAAATCACCTGATTGATAATAATACACACGTATACGTCAATACACAGAGCACTTTACTTGAAAGAAAGGCAACTCAGTGATCCACTGGCAGTAGAAAGCTGAACTATCAATTTTATGTGATTCAATTCAAATCGCTATGAAACATTTAAAATACAGGATTCCAACAGAACTTTAATAGTAATTAATTATTACTATTACATTATCAGTGATAAAAAAAATTATGTTCACGACATCAAGTTATATTAATTTAATATTACCAGACCAATTTAAGTGAAATTAATGACAATTTAACACTATATAATATCACAATTATTATTAAGTCATTGTTATTAATAATATTTTATTTAATTACGTTAAAATAAATTAGATGATTGTTTATTTGTAAACATATTCAAATTGTTCAGATTTGCTCGATATGGGATGGAAGAGTGAATTTAACGTTAGCGTGGGTTCCAGAAAGAAGCTCGCGCGCTCTTCTGCTTGAAGAAAATTTTTTCTTTTGCAAGGGGAAACGTGCAAAATGGGGCACATCAAGCCTAAAGTATACATTCTAGGTTATAAAATGGAGACTCATCTTGCTCATTTTGGTGTGAGGTTTCGGAATGGAGAAAATCGAAAGCGCGCACTTGTGAACAGTATCAATTGACGACTAGATGCATTGTGTAAGTGCATACTATATGCTTCTGTATAATGTTTTACAGATGTTTCCGTTATTTCGTAACCATTATATCGCACATCATTGATTTTACATTATTTCCCATAAACAACACAACATGGATTGATATTAATAATGCATATATATGTAATAAAAAGGTTTTAAGTACTTTTGAAATAAATACGAAACAATAAATAGTAGCCTGTCTTCAAACTTCATACTTTGTTTTCGGCCAAAATTTCGGTTGCCTGGCCCATATAGTGGGATGGTGCGACGGAGGAAAAACGTGGAATTGGAAACGAATGGTTTGTTAAATTATGTTGGCATAATAAAAAGATTTTTTTCTCACTAGTTGCATAAAAAGTGTCTGTTATTAGTTATTGTTTTAATATAAATTACCTTGAAAGGAACTGAGATGCTGTTAGGAAACGTAACTTCCATTAATTGTGACACATGAAATTTGGATTTAAATATTATTCCTACATTAAGCACTTTTTGTTTCTTGCTTTATTTTCAGGAATGAAGGAAGATATAATATTTTTCCTGAGAGTCCGGTATTTTCTGAAAATACCGGATTTTCATCATTTTTTATGCTAAATTATGTCAGGCTAATTAAGAATCGGACTCATGTTACGTGAGATAACTGCAATTTGTTTTCGCTTTCTCGTTGTGAAATACGAAAATCTGCCAACAGTTCGAGTTTAGTAAGAGAGGTTCATGAACAATATTTTCACAATAAAAATGCAGGCACATAATAATAATTTTCAAATAAAGTTATTAGAAAAAGTTAAAAAATGTCTGAAATTTTGTGATTTGGAGAATGCAATTTTTTCAAGAAACCTTTGAAGATAAACTTCCTACTTTAATCCTAGCATTAGTGGGACCCAAAATGGTGGACATTTTTCTAAAATTTGCCACATTCAGTGAGTTTTTGGTGAAAAAAGTTTGTGCGACATAAAAAATGCTCGTGAAGATACGCACATTAGGAAAAAATAATGAAATATGTATATTTTGCAAACATGTTTGGGATGTGTGCGATGCATTGCAGGGGAAAAGTTCATCTTCTTTTGTACCCGATATACAATTTCACGTAGAGATATCTTTACTTTTCCCGCGAGTTTCTGTATTGAGCTTTATTGTTTCTATTGCGGAAAAGTGTCTAATTTTCGAAACCATTCTCACTTGCTGCCCCGAGCTGATCCATTTCAAGAAAAGTAGTTTTTTAGAAAAATGTCCGCCATTTTTGATCTGCTATTCCGAATTTTCGATTTTTAACTTCATTTTCGGAATCAGCGACCCCAAAAACCCCTTCATATTCATTTTCAAGTAAATGCATGGCAAATTTTATAAAAATGCTCGCCATTTTGGGTCCACCATTCTGAATTTTGGATTTTTTACTTCATTTTCAAAATCAGCGACCCCAAAAACCTTATATGGGTACTCGAACAAAGTAAAATATTGAGATTCTGATTTTTGGCCAGCTTTTTGGGATTTTGAACCAATGTGCGTTGGTACTTGGTAGTAGCTGGGTGGTGGTTCTCCACTCGGTGCAATCTCGAATGTCAAGTATTGATGGCCGCGGTTAGCGCTCGGATGGGTAAGCGTTTGGGATTCTCGCTCAGTTGTGTTTTCACTACGTTCAACCAAGTACTGTCGAGCGGGAGATTGACGCTGAGGCAGGGCCGTAGAGAGGGAGGGGGAATGGGGGGATTCTCCCCGGGCCCGCAGTTTTAATTCTCCACAAAATTTCCATTTTATAATTGTTGGGGGGGCCCGGTGAAGGGGGCCGTGCATTGTTACCCCCGGGCCCGGATATCTTCTTGGCAACCCTGCGCTGAGGGTGGGTGTGGGCATTCGATGCTATCGAATGTTCACATCCAAAGTCGCCTGTTGGTAATCAACTACGTCGGGAGTCTTGGTTTTCTGTAGTTTTCCACTTCCCTGACCAAATGTTCAGGCGAATGCGAGCGTCTTTAATCCTTTACCATTTCGGGAAGGGATTTGATTTGAAGGGTTTAAAGTTTGATGATCTCCTGTGGAAGGAGGGAATGAATATGTATTAACCGGAAAAGGGTATAGATGGAGAGAGAAATCTAATCTAATCTATAGAAGATTTCACTTATAATTCTGTTGATAAAACATCCACTTATTTTTACAATATATGGTGACTTTAAATTCTTCCTCATGTATGGTGATATTGCTGAAATCAGCGACCCCAAAAACCCCTCAATACTCATTTTTAAGTGAATGCATGGAAATTTCTAGAAAAATGTCCGCTATTTTGAGTCCACCATTCCGAATTTTGGATTTTCGACTTCATTTTCGAAATCAGCGACCCGAAAAACTTTATATGGGTACTCGAACGAAGTGAAATATCGAGATTCTGATTTTTGGCCAGATTTTTGGGATTTTGAACTACTGAGGCAACGGTGAAATCTTCTATAATATTGATATTATTATTTTATCGAACATACTATACTGAAATAGAACGACGAAAACTCTGGAATTTTCGACACAGTACCAAATGAAATAAAAAATATTCGTTCACAATAAAGTTTGCTGATTAAATAAGGGGACTATTGAAAGTGATAAAGATCAAAGATCATTTTTGCTAAATTTGAGAAGGGAATCTTACAAAATAATTGAATTATTCATCAAAGTAAAAATCTCCAATTTCATATCACACTTACTCTTCTCAGTCGTACAAGTATATCTGTAAGGGTCTACTGAAAAAATGGCAATTTTCTATTATTCCAGATTACAGTTTGACTGAATCTGATTTTTCCCAGGAATCATTTGAGAATCATCATTATTGATAAAACTGCTCATATCGATAGCTTCTAAACCAGAAACCTGTAGAATGATCAGGGAAAAAGGAGAAAATAATATTGGGTTATTGGATTAATTATTTACGTCGGAAATTTGAAAAACACTTTTTCGGAAGGAAGTTCCTCATGGCGCTTTACACTACACATACTTCGCGGACGGGGGCTAGGCAGAAGAAAGTGTAAAAGAGACCAAACCGCGAGACTTTTGCTATAGTACGTTACAGCCATGCGTGTTCTGTATAGTACATCCATGGCTGTTCGGTTTCGTCGTCTCTCTTTGGCATCAGCTGCTTTTCAAATCGGAAGTCTTTATCTAATTGTATTCGCTTTATTGTGTCAAATTCGTGAGCACCGTCATTAAGCCCTCTCCAATTTTCGTTGCGAAAAATAGTCAGTTTTTCGTTGTTAATAAACATGGACTGTGAATGTGATTCAGGAGATGTTGGAGATGGTAATGATTAAGTCGATTAAGTAACAGTCTCAAAGTGATGAAAATGGATATTTATTTTTAACTTTAAATTTTGAATATCTATGAGCTCAGATATTTGGACATGAGGTATTTAGCACAGCCACTTGTTTCTTGTACATTTATTTTTACAATTTTTATAAATAATTTAACAATAAAAAAATATGATTTGGAATTAAAAACGATAAAATTATTTTAAAAATGCACTTATGTGGAATTTTGTATAAATATCTTGTTCAGCATTTTTAGCGACATAACTCACACATCAGAAAAGATTTGGTAAACAATATTATCAATATATTTTATATTTATAGGCTTGATGTTTGATCATTAGTATGTACTGATATAAAAGCCTATACATACTGAAAAGTATTGAGTAAACAATATCGAATTCAATTAATCATAAAAATCTATTAAATCTAGATGTTGAGACCAAATTCGTTTATATTTATTATACTTCAATGGTTTTTATTCAAATGTAGATTTTTTTTGTTACCTTCTAGTGCTGATTTTTCGTTAATTTATAATTATATTTCTAAAAAATTCGGGATATTATTATTCCAAATTTTTCAGATAATTCTAAAACAAAATCAATATTTATTGTCACAAGATCGTTTTCGTCTCCAAATAAATTGTTTCGCACTCGTTTTCATGGTTTCTACTTTATTTGATTATTGCTTTAACAAAATGGTTTTATGAAGGAAAAAATTGATAATCAGGTATTCATAAAATTTCGAATTCTTTCATCTTCTTTTTATCGTAACTTATGTAAATTTTACGATATCAAGAATAATTTAATTGAGAATTAGTGTTTAGCAATTCGTGTTCATTCCCAAATTAAAGTGTCTATGAAAATATACAGTGAGACGGTTTTCTATGACTTTTTTCTGTGCTTGGAGCTCATTGTTATTAGTCATCATTTTATGATTTATGCTTGTAATTGATGATAAATATTGTGTTATTTTTAAATGATTCTAATGTTTCACTACATTAAATTGTTCATTCAGCTCGTTCTGATAGGACATTTTCATTCCTAATTTTAGTTTATTCTTCAGATTCAAAAATCTTGAGACATAAAATAACTTAAACTTTAATTTTTCACAAAAAAAAAAAAAATTTTATCACGAAAAGGCAAGCTTTTGCTTTAAAGCACATTTGACTTCCAACCCCTAAAAGATGAGTTTAGAAGTTAATATTCAAGTTGAATTTTTGCAAAAACAAAAATTTGTTCCTAACAAGCGAAGATGCACCTACAACCATGAAAAAATTTTTGAACCAAATAGATTGAAATTCAAATAAAAAAAAAGTTGCATTTTCACTTGAAACTTTAATATTATGCAGAAAAGACCAATGTTTCGAAAGATGGTGAAATTTTTATCCAAGAAGGTTGAATTTTTAAGAAAAGAAAATAACCTTCTTGTCAAAAGATGGATTTTTGATCCAAAAGGACAAATTTTCCCAGAAAGAAAAATGTCCAACAAAAAAAACATTTGAATGTGAATAAAATCAACTTTCAGAGAAAAGACAGTTTTTCCAACAAATCAATTAAATTTCCATCGATTCTAGAATTTTTCAACAACAGAGATGGATTCTGGACCAACAAAAAAATCTCAGACTTAAAAAAAAAAGAATGAAGTCCGAAATAAAAAGAAGATACATTTTTAACAAAAAAGATGACTTCTCAGCAAAATAATCGAACTTTTAACCGAAGGACAGAGCCGGACCTAGACTTAAAGGGGCCCCGGGGCAAGACTAAGTTCGGGGCCCTATTTCTCTATTGAATTTTTCAA
>WSXT02112652.1:0-11153 GCA_011762715.2 Neuroterus valhalla
TCAGATGACAAAACATCAGGTTTGAGCCAAGTTTCAGTTAGGATAAATACATCATATTTAAAAATATCCGTTGATTTAATAAGATAATGAAACATTGTATTTATACCTCTAGAGTTCTGGTAGTAGACGTTTAGTTTATAGGTTTCACCAGGTTGGAGATTATCGTTGGAGTTCCGTTTTTGTATGTTTTTCGGAGGTTGACTTCTCCCTTGGACATACGATCGTCGAGCTTCTTGCGTAGGTCTTTGTACTGCCGCTGTTGAATTACAGCGCAATTCATTGCCAATTTCATGTTCTTGGGTAGATCTTGAACAATCAGCCCCTTCCGTTGATCGATGAATGACAGAAGCATCAGAATCGCATCCTGTTGATACTAAAAGATTATTTTGACAGGTCGTATCACTTCACGAGATTATTCCCCAGCCGAACACAATAAATCTTACTCAGATCAATAGAATCAATTATTAACTCTACTGATTCTTTAATTCTTCAGATATCAGATATCAAAGGATCAGGTCCTTGGGTCACTAGCACTTCAGGATAATTAAATATTATAATGTTTTTCTTACGTGTTTCACGTTGAGAGAGCTCTCTCATGCAAAGGTCCATGCAATTATCTGTAACGACTAATGATGCTGGCCAATTGCTCGAATCAAGAGATTGAATGGTAGTTTCAATTGTCTCAACTCGATCCTCGATACTATCAACACGAGTCTCAACATTCTTCACCTTTACGCTCATGTTGTCAACTTTGGTTGTGAGATTGTTCACTGATACCTGCACTAGATTGAAGTCATGTTTCATCTCAGCACTATGTTTACCCAAAGCAGCTCTATGTTTGTCCAAAACAGGGGCTAACCGACTGCCAATAGCCAAGCAAATAATATCCTGCAGTTCGGCCTTAGTTACATTAAATTGACGATTTTCTTCTGCGGGAGAGGATGACCTAGATCCACAACATTTACTGAAGGAGCCATCTGCACTCTGACGTAATTTAGCAGCACATTCAGGGTGGAAACGAGCCTGACAGCCAGTGCATTGAACAGGATCACAGCCTTCAAGAGGTTTTTTACATTTGCCATGTGAGCAGTTATTTTCGATGGTATTCAGAAAAATGTGAGACATTTTTCAGAAATACTAGAGAACTGTGGGATTTTAAGAATAATATAGGCCAGCGAAATTCTCATTAACAGAGAGGATTCATATAAGACTTCAGATCAGATTGTAGGTTATATATGTTTGTAAACAAATCACGCCAAGTAAGTCTTAAAGTCCAATTCACCGTTCAGACCGTTGCACAATCATAACTTCCATTCACAGTACTTCAAGTCAAATTACTACAGAATTCAAGACGCAGCCCGCCTAATTCATAGATACTTTCCGGCACGAAAATCACTGACAAATATGTAGGTTAGGATGCAACTCGAACACAGCTTTTGAGCAGAAAAAGTTAAAGGGTTCAATTAATGAGAAATTGGTATATCCAATGCGTAGTGAACATTGCCAATTCACGAACGAAACACCAATAAGCAGTCCACCAACACCCCAACTTATCAAAAAACTGCAAAAAACACGGAGCGATCCAGCGCACGTCTAACACTTATTGTTTGCGGGAAAAAATCGGATCATTTTGATCCGATTTCCTACAATTAGACCATGGGAATGTTTGTTTCTTCTAGGTACTTACGATGACGAATTCCGGATATATTCCTCCAAATCTGCATTTCGGGAAACCATCTGAACAAATTCCTGCTCTTAAAGAAGGACGTGTAGAGGTTGTTACAAAAAATCCCATGGAATGGAGAGTATGTGGCAATCAATAACACAAGTATCGGTGGTGGTTATGCATCTGTTATTCTGAAATCTTTCAAGAAGGAAAAACAAATTGGTGGACAACTAAATGATGATCTCCCATGATTAATCACAGTTTCGGGTGTTAATGGAGAGGCTGTTACTGCTATACTTGATGTTAGTAATTTTTAAAAGGATATCATTTCAAAAGATTTTGAATAGGTTCAAATAGGATTCGATTCTTTAAAAGAGAACGATCAGAAAAATAGTTTTATTTCAAACGAAAAGAAGACCTGTAGATGCTGATATGCTTCAATTGTTGAGTGACATCTTCAAGGAAGTAAACCCCTTACACTTATATCGAGGTTACTCTGTGCTACCATCCCTTGGCTTAATCGAACCGGAACTTCGTGAAATACGGAACAGCCCAGATAAGAAAAAAAAGGTTTGGTACCTCTTTTCTGGAATGGGTTCTCAATGGGTCGTCATAGGTATGTTTATGAAAACAGTGAAAGGAATGAATTTCAATAAGGATAAGCTTCAGAACTCATTTATAATACCACAAGGTAATAAACAAAGTTTCAATTTGCAGGAGAAGCTTTTATGAGAATGCCTGTTTTCGCGAAGGCTGTACAAAAGTGTGACGCAGTTCTGGAACCACATGGCATTGACATCAACCGAATCCTAACGGAAAAAGAACCAAACACGTTTGATTAGATAACAAACTCCTTCGTGGGAATCGCCACTTGTCAGGTAATTCCAAGTTGTTAATTATTTGAGATACACAGTAAGACGCCGCTCCTCAAAAGTACGATAGTTCGGTGTTGTTCTGACTTGCAAGAATAATGAGACACTAAAGATTGAAGAGGCAGCTATATTCCGTATGTATAATATTGCACATAAACTAATGACTTATTCTTATAGTTTGGACTAGTGGATCTTTTGACTCACATCGGAACCGAACCCGATTTCATGATTGGTCATTCGGTTGGAGAATTAGACTGTGCTTATGCTGACGGTTGCTTAACAGCAGAGGGAATGGTTCTATTAGCTTTATCTCGAGGTTTGACATCAGTCGAGTTGAATTTGGCAGAAGGTTCTATGGCAGCAGTTGGACTTGGATATGAAGATGTCAAATCATTTTACCCCTCTGACATAGATGTAGCGTGTCATAATAGCTCAGAAAGTTCCACGATCAGTGGCACTTCAGAGGCTGTGAAGAAGTTTGTCGCAGATATAAAGGTTCGTAACATTAGCAGTTACACACATTTCTAAGGAGTAAGTCAAGTCGGAATGAAAATTTTGATTTCACAGTCGAAGGGTATCTTTGCCAAACAAGTAGCTTGCAATAACATAGCCTACCACTGTAGATATATAGCACTAGCTGCAGTTAAATTAAAAGAATATCTCCAGAGAGTAATACCGATCTCACGACCTCGTAGTGATCGTTGGGTCAGTACTTCAGTTCCACGTAGCAAATGGGATTCTGCTGATGCCCGATCGTCCCCTCCAGAATATCACACAAACAATCTTTTGTGCCAGGGCTATACCAGCCAATGCAGTTGTCATTGAAATTGCACCACATGGGCTATTGCAGGCCATTGTAAGAAGATCATTGCAACAAGGTGTCAATAATATTCCTCTAACTAAGCGAGGTGATCCAGACAATGTTGAATTCATAATGACTGCTTTAGGAAGAATGTACAACGCCGGATTCGAAGGATTGGTGATTTTTCAAACATCTTTTACAAAGCATTTGCTAGAAAGAAAGAGATTTTTCTTCATGAATGTCTTCCTTCTTGTCTAGCTTTATCATTTCATTATATAATAATGACATTTATGTTATTCAAGGGGTACGTGTTTCTACGTGAAGCCAACCGAATATGAGAAAGGAGAGACTATATTCAAAATAGATATCAATGGCGAACCATGGAAGTTTTTGCAGGGAATTAAAATTGACAACAAAACAGTTTTACCATATTCCATATACCTAAAACTCGCATGGTCAGTGATGGAGAACATAGGCGGAGAAACTGGTCAACCAATGATGTTCAAGAACGTAGTAATCTATAAAGTCCAAAATGTCACTGAAGATGAAGTTTTGGAATTGACAGTAATGGTTCAAAGAGGTGACTCTAAAATCTATTCACATATTCTGAAGTACAAAAGTTTCGGATGGTGTCTAAAAATTACCTCAATTCCTTGATATAACTAAATAAAATATCCATTTCAAATTGAATGTATATTATGCAGGTTCTGGGAGTTTTGAGGTGGATTTCAACGGAATTTTGTTATGTTCGGGAGTTTTGCAGAAGAATGATTTCAAAGTTCAAGAGCAAATACAAAACCATAATCAACTAGAAGAAAGAGGGACGGACCTGAGCTGCAGCGATATTTATAAAGAACTGAAATTCCGAGGTCTCCAATACTCTGGGTCTTTCAAAAGTATTCATAAAGCAAATGCATATGGATTGAAGGGTGTTCTTGTGGCTCAAGATGAATGGATCACATTTGTTGAAGGCATGCTTCAGATGTACATCTTTGGTAATAATCTTAAGACAACAAAAGTTCCACAAAAGGTCTCTAAAATTATTCTGGATATGAAGCAATACAAAGAACAATTTCGGAATGCAAAACGTTAGTCATTTTTATGTATAAAAACCTACTATTTTCATACTGCTTTGTTAAATTTATTCATTATTACAAAATTATGTTAATTTATTCAGACATTCTAGTTATGGTTGATCAACAAATGAAGGTAGTTCGCTCAGGTGGTATAGAACTCCATATCATCAGTTTAATGTCTATGGAATGCGAATCCTCCAAGGGTTTGGTAGATGTCAAAGAAATATAAATGGTCTCAGCTTCAGCTGGATCGGTGAAGACTCGATCGATTCCGATTTTTCAAGAGAGACGTATGGTTACAAATTGGAGAGCTTGCCAAATCTATCCTAATAATCTGAATTCAATTGAATGGGTTGAAGCAAAATCTCTCGATCATTCAAAAGGTAACAACGTTGTGGGAGTTGAGTACGCGACGATTGACGAATCTGATTTAATCCTTGCAATGGAACAGATAACATATGATGCCCCCAATAAAACAGAAATACAAGACAAATCACTCTTAAAAGATTTCGGATTAGAATATTCTGGAATCAATACAAAAGGAACAAATGTTATGGGAATACCAGGAAGTGGAACTCTTTCAAGTATTACTATACCTGATCCAGAATTGATTTGGCAAGTACCCAAAACCTGGAATCTAAAAGATGCAGCTACAGTTCTACTAGCTTATGCATCAAGTTACATGGCTCTTTATTTGAAAGGTGAAATAAAGAAGAAAGAATCGGATCTAATTCATGATGGTATTTCTGCTCTTTGGCAAGCTGCGATCAATTTGGCTTTAAGTGAAGAATGTAAGGCCTTTACGACTTATGCAACCATCGAAGAAAAAGCATTCCTCAAAAAGCGATATCCTGCTATGAACGAGAATCACCTTTTTCTGTCAAAGGATGCATTTGAATGCGATACCTTATTAGCAACCAAGGGCGCAGGTGTTAATCTTGTTATTTATAATGTTGGTAGCTTGAAAAGAATCAATTCTTGCTTCGTCTGTGTCAAAAACAAGGCTCGTATCATTCTTCTTGGAAATCTCCCAAATGCTTTCAGGGAATCTGTGGGGATGGAAATTTTCTTGAAAATTGGCTGCAATGATCAAAGATGGAATCAGTAGAGGCCTTGTTACACCTTTTTCTTCAAATTTATATCCTAGAGAGGAACTTGGGAAAGCGTTTACTGATAGTCGAGAAAGGAGTTTTAAAAAGGTAACAGTACATATTGTTGGAAAACTTCCTTTTTACTCCGTATTTGATTCTTTACTAAATTAAATACTATTTTTTCCTATCTGCAATTTCCCTTCAGATTGTCGTCAAAGTTCAACCAGAAAACTCCAGAAAAGAAGCTTTGGTTACTTCTCGTTTTTCGTTCTCAAATTAAAGATCCTATTTGATGATGGATGATTTGAGTATGTTTGGTCTCCAACTGGTCAACTAATTAGTTGTTCGTGGAGTAAAGGACATAATGATCGCTTCAGCCAGGAATAATTTAAAAACCCTCTTCATCTATCGTACGAAAATTTGTCAGGCATCTGGAGCACAAGTGATTCTTCACGAGGATCAGTACTTTTCTGAGCAGGATAATATAAGAAAACTATTATCGGAAGCTAGTAAATTGAATCCAATCGATGTGATATTTGATCTTTAACGAATGGAAGATTCGTCAACAAAGACATCTTATTCGAAATATCTATTCACAATGAAGCTGTTTGAGGAATCTAAAAAAATATGTCCAAAGCTGCGACAGTTTGTTGTATGCTCGACGTCAACACATGCTTATAAAGATTCAAATGGTATTCTATTGAGAGATATAAATGTGGTCAGGCTTTGCGAACAAAGATCGAGAAAAGCTTTACCAGCAATTTTCATCTTGTGGAGTCCTATGAAGGAAATAGTTGGATCAAATAATGCAGTTGAAAATCACATTCCTTTGCTTACTATCTCTCAATGTGTGGAACAAATGGAAGATTTGACGGGGTTGGATACTCCTGTGGTTACTGCATCCTATACTGAATCTGTGTTTTTGAAAAGTGGAGAGGTAAGAAAATTCAAGTGCTATGCGCGCAGCTCGGAATTTGTGTAAAATATAGATAGACACGTTCTTAAGTTTCAAAGTATTCACACCGATTGGAATAAAATTTCAGTGAATTTTCCACAGACAAATAGTTAGTACTTTGCAGTTCAACAACAACAATTTTGTCGATTCAACTGAACATCTATTGAGATTCCATTGTGTGGTGTTCCAGGGAAGTTCGAAAGTCTTGCACTGGTTTCTCATTTGTGTTGAATTTTGGCTAGCGTTATATGCAAAACTTTTTATCTTTAGACTCTTTGGGTTCCATATGTTATTTGGTCCAGGTGGTCGGGAAGTCCCGCGGATCCATTAGCTGCGCTTTATGTAAATTTGCGCGATTCTGAAAACCGTGCAGGCCCTTGACTTACGCAATTTTAAAGACGCGAATGAATGTTCAACTTGTGGGAAAAAAGTATACTGAAATCCCAGCTCAATATGTGTAAATACATTGCGTTTATGTAATAAAATGTAAATAGTAATATAATATGATGGTCCTGCTATGATCCAAATGATATGGTCAACCTGGAAAGTGAGAAGAGTGACTTGAAATCAAATAAAAAATTTCCAAGTTAGGTCGAGTTTTAGAGGTAGTAAGGGCATTAGGGTCTCACGGTATGCCTGCAAAGTGTGAAGAGGAAGGATTTGAAAAAAATTAAATTATTTTTTATTTGTTTCTTCAGTTTCTTCGTTTGATCTATGGATTCTCCTTTGTAGCTGACAAAGCCATAAATCAACTTCTTTAAAATATAAAATCGAAGCGAATCGAACAATCTCCTTGAAAGTAGAGATGAACTAAGCTGAGCACGGAACGCGAGTTCTGACAGATGCGTACTCAAACTTATGGGAGGAGCGAGCTGCATAATAAAAATGCCGCAAGCAGAATCCATCATATTATATTTATAAAAAACTTCTGATCCTGACAATCGATTAAACTGAGAAATACATTCTGGAAAAAATATTTTATCAATATATATCAAAGTATATCTTTTTCAGAGTGCAACTGAAAGTGTAGTCATCCAAGAAAAAGACGAGCGTACACAGTTTCGAGAATATCTTTATACTGCTGAGAGTGCTGTTGCCAACAAATTGTTTAATTTAGGTGCAGAGTAGAAAAGGTATACCTTGATAACAGAATACTAGTATTGGAAAATCAGGGAACCATTTTTGGTATCATTGTATTGGATAGGAAAAAATATTCTACGTTGCCTATTATATGGCCTAACAAAGCGGATCGAATCAATCGATTGTATTTTTACACAATGATATGGTTGTTTCGTCAATAATATCTTGAGGATATTTCGTTCATTTTTCCCTGGCTGTAGCCTAAGTCTGAGCCTAGAATAAGTAACTCCTAAAATTTTAAAAATGTTTATACTTCAAGCAGATAATGTAGAATCTTCACGACTGTTTCATACTGAATAATTATATTTTGTCTTGTCGTTTCGAATAAAAATTGGAGCAAAGTTAAATTGCATTGCATCTGGCTTTCTTTCCGAGGCTATGAGGACGGTTTTGAAATTTTCCTTATACCCGGGAATCCGGAGCTAGTGTCAGTTTAAAGGCCACGTTTTCCCTTCGAGTTAACCTTTTGCGCTCATGGAATCCTTTTATATGTGGATAGTTAGGAATATTTTCCTCAGTCCTAGAGGAATAAGATTCATCATAACCTGGTATTCTCTGACCAGGGAAATCGTCAGTTGAGTTCTAACGCGAACAGAGAGAAGAATACCTGGGAACTACTGTATCAAAGCATCAAAGAATATATTATTAACTCGAACGAATTAGTTTATTCGATCAAATGACTTACAACAAAGAAGAGTAGGAATAATTTCTTAGGATAAGGTGTCCTTTTTAACGTATTAGATGCCTCTTTGTCAATTAAAATTAATCTAATGTTCTAATGTGCTCCCTGTGAAAAATATTCCGTCTCCATTGCCTTTTCAATTTTTCTCTGGTTTCTTTACTGATATTCAAGGCTCCCACTAAGGGCAAGTTTAAGATTGTGTAATAAAGAACTGCTTCATAAATGGTATTGTGGAGCGCAACATCTCGCTTGCTGCTTGAAAAACTCTCGCAACCATTTAAAACTCGCGATGCACATACTTGTTTGATATCCACAACGTCTCTACCCCCTATCTATCGTAATTGAACTATCCTTCTGATCATCGAATCACTGTGGTACATTAACTGCTTAGTCATTCATACGCAGCTAGTTTATTTACCTAAAAGGGTCTGTTTTTGACTATTCGATGAGTCTAAAAAAGTACGAGAGAAGAGGAAAAGCATAAGTGTTAATATGTCTAATTTTGTTGGCCAGAATACCTAATTATCCTAAAAATGCCACATACTGACCTCAAAACGACCAGTATTAGGCTGAACTGTAATTCATGTGGGGTTGTAATTCAGAGGACTTTTAATATCTCGTGATTCCTGCAACGAGGCCTACCATCTAAAATGCACAACTTTCTACGAGGTCACTTATAAGGTTCAAGTCCTAACGGTTTGCAGGCACTGCCACTCTTACCTCAGCTTTGCTAATGAGGCTTCCAAATTTATTTCTATTTCGATGGAAGAAAGTATTCTCGTTTCTTCAGAATATTGTAATCAGAAGGCTCTGATGGAATACACTTTACGCAGCAAACATGAATCGCTGCTGATTTTAACAAGCAAGGATACGTTTTCCACGGATGACTGTCCAGATGGCCAAACAGGAAATACCCCTCACGAACAACTTTCTTCTCCACGCTCGAGCACTCAATCTCCTGCTTTTCTTTATAGAGGGGGGAAATCTTGCATAAGACACCCAACCTAGCAATCGTCCACTCTGATGAGTAGGAAATTCATAGGTTGGGTAGTGTCAGGTTCCTACTGACTAAAACCCCGCCTCTCGTGCCAACCCATCACCCCGGAACTGCTTTCGCATTGTTTCAAGGAAACGGAGATAAGGCTACTACGCCGTGCTTTTGGCCCCACCTCTCGGTATGCATTATACCTCACGGTTCTCGGAAGATGATCAACCCAAGAACCTTCACCTGCCGCGGCGCAGAGGTAACAGCGCGGAGTACTTTCACACTCCGCGGACCTGTGTCCCTCTTTGCCGCACCTCCAGCAGCCCGCTCTTCTATCCGGACCGGCGCAGCCCGCTGCTATATGACCGTAGCCATAACAGCGGAAGCATCGGGTTCTCTGCACCTTCTTTCTTACACGACAGGACTTTCTCGTTGAGTTGACCATTGTGCTCCCTTTCATGCTGTCACCAAAGTATTTAAGTATCGCCTCTCCGACGTCTTGACTTTCTGTGAGCTCGTCGAGGTCAAGCACTTCATCCTCAATACGAGGGACCAGCTCGCGGACACTCCCCTCCAGGCTCGGTCAACTCCATAAGGAGAAATGGCGAATTTTCAGAACTACGGAGCAGGGAAATGAGAGGCAGCGAGGGGAGTGAAATTAGTTCCTGTGCCGATCGCAGAGATCTCTGAGGCGCGCACCCCGGGGACGATGCGCGTGCGCGTCAAGTAGATTGTTTGTTGTCATTTGTTGTTGTCGTCTGCTGTTCATGGAAGGTCCCAAAGTGTCAAATTGTGTTGAAATGGATAACAAAACGTGCACCGTGAGTGGTTGTGGTCGTCGAAAAGTAAACAATAAGGAATCGATCGCGCATAAGTTCCCAACAAGACGGCCAGTAGGTTTGAAGTGGGTGCAAGCCACCGGTAACCCAGACTTGCAAAAGTTACCGTACGATACCATAACCTACAAACGGTTTTTTGTCTGCCGGAGTCACTTTGACGAGAAGGAATTTTTTAAGTCTCAAACTGGTGCTGTGAGATTGCAAAGGGATGCAGTTCCGACTTCAGAATTTCCCGTCGAGAATGGCGTCGTCGTCAATGATAGCGCTGGAGAAATCGATTTGCCCGACATTCCTGCTGTTCCCTCTCCTATCACGCCCACGAAGATTGACATAAAAGCTGTTCTGAAATTTTCATCCCGTCAATTGGAAAATTGTCGACATTAGAAACTAATTCTAATGAAGCAGAAGCAGAGAAGCTCTATCTGCTTTGTCGAGGTAAGTTATACATTTGCTCGTATTTCACAATGAAAAAGAAAAACAAAAAATTTCACACTTGTCCCTTATATTTCTTCTATTAACACTTTCATGATTTATCATTAAACTAGCTGTGAATTCGATCTTTTAAAAAAGTCCTTCGAAAGAAAGGTAATACAATTCTTTAGAAATCCTAGGATCAGTTTTGAGATATTAGTAGTACAAATAAGCCTACCAAGTTTTATTAACCTACTCTCTAAATCGGAAATAGTGAATTTCACTATTTCATTGTGAATTCTCACAATTTCAATTTGAAAAAGTGGGTCACCATGAAATAGTGAAATTGACTATTATAATTAGTGGTTTTACGAAATTTTTCGTTATTCATTACTTGAAATAAACCCGAGAATAAAGCACTCCATACCATGACGAGTCTATTTGTGTTAATAATACAAACGAATTATATATTCAAATAATATTATCGAAAAAAAATATAATCAAATTCAGCGAGCATCGAAAAAATAATGTATGATTTAAAGGGAAATGAAAAATCTCAATGCCTAAAGCCTTTAAAATTAGTCATTGTCAGTTTTTAATATATTCTGAGCATTAGGTTAAAAAATAGAACGAG
>WSXT02112663.1:0-11153 GCA_011762715.2 Neuroterus valhalla
GATACTTGCGAGCGAAGCGAGCTGCGCGCGAAGCGCGCGATGAGAATGTGCCCGCGAAGCGGGCAGATTTTTTCTTATGGGAAATACGTGTTAAACTTCACGGGCCTTGCGGCACCTCTTAATATTTTTTTTTCAAAACGAAAAATATGCATTTATTTTTTTGTGGATTCGAACAAATTTCCGGGCGTTTTGCATAAAAATGAGAAAAAAAATTTTTTGGACCACCCTAATGTGCATAGCTATGCAAAATGTAAATTTGAAAAATATAATTATGAGGAGCATAGACATTGAATTTATCTTTCTTACATCTTTACTTTATAACAATAATTGATAAGAGACGGACTTTGATAAACAGTATCTCAAGAACTAGACGGTCCATCGACCTGGGACTTTGTACAGATTTAGATTTATTTATAAACTTGAAGTTCTCAAAGTATCAGAAAGATGGCATGGATTTTGATTACTGATAAGACCACCTTAAGGGCAGGTTCCAGTCCGTCAGGTGACCAATTTTAATATAAAACATTTTATATTTGACGACCTTATAATTGGAAAACCGAGTATACCGTGATGTACCTCAAATTGTCTCTATATATCCTGAAAAATCTTTGAAAATTCCGAACCAATATCAAAATTTTCGTATGATGTAGCAACCAAATATAAACCGTGTATTTGATCACGCGACAGATATTCACATGCCCCTCAACAACAATAACTAGGCAGGGGCGCGCGGCGGCGAAGTATGTATGGAGTATATGGATTACTCCATAGAGTTGATCGGCGAGTATGTGGAATTCCATGCATTGGAGTAAAGAATATTTTTTTTCTTTTGAATATATCTAAGTATTAATTAAACACTAATAAATTTTGTATTAACTACATACCATATTGCGGCACTTTTTTTAATTCATTGCATGTTAAAAATATTAACAATTTCAAAATCCATTGATAGAATAGTACATTTTGACATCTGTGTCAGAGGTAATTATTTAGCGAACGAGACGTTTTTTGCACAAGCAAAGCGAGTGACAAAAGTTTTATTCGCTAGAAATCACCTCTCACACTGATATCGAGCAGTATTTTATACCACGACAGCCGGAAAAATCATGACAAAATTGGGATTTTGAGGTTAGAGTGGTATAGAATCATTTTTGAATATCAAAAATCTCACAAATTTTGAAAATAACGATAATTTTGAATAGAATAGAAGAGATGAAATTTGGAAAAAGGTCAATTTACCAATGGGATAAACGGAAAATAATATCATTTCGCATTCAAAGAGTCTAGAATCGAATAGTTTCATGTTGGGATTTCTAAAATTAGATTCATCATAATCCGACTGAACAGAAGAGACGAAAATTGAATAAAGGAACATTTCATACCCCTGGAATAACAGAATTCAATTTTTTCAATCTGAGGTATCTGAAATTCGAGAATGGGAAAAATTTGATTCAAATTTTGAATCCTAAAAAATTCAATTTTGTCCAACATTAAGATTAAACCTCTTATTATTTGTATAGAAAAGGCGAATGAGGGTACATAAAGCCCCTTCTGTTGAATTTTTTCTTCAAGATTCGGCGACGATGTTATATTTCCTTCAGATATTCCTGTTTTTTCCATTTTATATTTATGTTTATTTTTACATTTTATACTTATATTTGATTAATTCTTCAATTTTATCAATTGATCAATTAATTTATCATATATCTAATATATATTGTTACTCAAAATAATTAAATAATTCATCGATATCATATATTAATTATAACAGGGTAATTTGAAACCATACTCAGGGTTAGTGTGAGGTAAGGGTTGGAGGTTAGTTGAAAATAATAAAGTTTATTTTTGCAATAAAAACGTAAGTGCATACGGATAGTTGGTCAATAACATTTTAATATGCACATGTTTACAGACCAATATTTTTTTTCATTCATACCTGAAAGGATGCAATCATAAAATATAAAATAGGTGAGTTTTGTAATATTATTGAAACCTTTATAACAGATACACATTTTTTCAGTCTCATTAATATTCTCGAAAATGAAAGTAGAGAGTCTAGAGATGATTTCGTAAAAACTCGAAACAAGAGTCTTCAAATATTCGGAATATTAATAATCAACGTGTACATTTTTTATTTTGCAATAAACTTACCCTCATCGACACCTTAAGATTTCTAATGCGGAATATTAAAAATAAAACGAATCCAAACATCATTTATGGACTTCATAAACTGGCAAACACCAATAATTGTACAATCAAAGCATTTTCATACCCATATCCTTTGCATTATTCCGAATATATTTGTTTCGTTTATAAATTCAGAATTTCGGAACCGTCGATTTTACTTTCTAAAGTTTGGCTTTTTGAATTTTAATCGCAAAACTAGAACTTATGACAGGGGCGGATTGGAACTTGAGTGTTCGACATGAAAGTTCGATACTCTGAAATTTTAATTATTCAAGAAGAAGGTATTTTCAGATTGCTTAATTTTAATATTATATGATTCCAAGAATTTTTTTTTCAATTTTAAATTGTTCATTTTTTTCAAATTATCAACTATTATTCTAACAATTCTACAATATCACATCAATTCATTTTTCTTATAGAATATTCGCTTCTTGACCTTTAAATTAAACCATTTCTAAGACATTGTTTGTTCTACCCTCATTATTCAATTTGTCTTGTTCAAAAAATTCAACTTATTCGTTGAAAATTCGTTTTTTCTTTTCGGAAAATTTAGCTCTCATGGCAGGAATTTCAACTCTCATGTTTGGGAATGCAACTGTTAGGTTGAAAATTATTCTAATCTTTTGAGATTCAAACTATTTTGTTGGAAAATCGTCTTCTTAATGTAAAAATTAGTCTTTTTAGGTAGAAATTAAATTTCGTGTAGGTTGTAGTTGAGAATGTATCTATTTTGTAAAAAATTCAACTATTCTGTTGCAAATGAATTTTTTTTCAGTTCGAACTTCCTGCATGACTGAAGAATTTTTCTTGGTTGAAAGTTTGTCTTTTTGGTTTGAAATGCAGCTGTTTTGTAGAACATTAACCTGTTCCGTTCGGGAATTTATGCATTATGTAGAAAATTAAATTTTTTATTGGGAATTTATATTTTAATTTTAAAAATTGATCTTTTTGGCATCGACAAATATATGATTTTTTTACTGAATTCACAACTAGAATAATAAATTTTCTATTTTTGAAAGAAATCTCCAACGAAGCGGTTCAAATTCCAACCCAATTATCGAATCTTTCACTAAAGTATTTTCCACAAAACAGATAAATTTTTATCTAAAGCAGATAACACTTTAAGAAAATAATCAAACCTTCAACCATTGGTATAAATTGGAAACCAATATTTGTATGGAAACACCAAACAAAAAGATCTTTTTTTTTTTGGGACTTGACGAATTTTTCAACAAAAACTCAAATTCTCCATCAAAAAGTGAATTTCTAACCATAAATGGGGGTCAAAGGAATGGATTTCGCAGCTGGGGTGAATAATTTTCAAGAAAATCTCTGTATTTCCGATTACATAGATCAGTTTTCAACTTGAGAAGATACATGAGTTTTGAGCAAATATAGAATACGTGAATTTTCAACTTCAATCATCAACACCCACAAAAAAAATTCAATATTGAGCTGGAGAATCTTTCATCAAAATACATTTATTCATAACTAAACAACGTACATTTTCAATAAAAAAGTGAATTTTCAAACAGAATTGTTCGATTTTCAACCAAGCAGAAGAATTTCAAATTAAAAATTTATTTAAAAAAGAACCATAGTTCGATTTTCAATCGTGAAGGTAAAAATTCAACTTTTTAGTTACAAAATGAACTACTTATTTGATAAGTATTTCGACCCTGTTGCAAGGAATCAATTTCTTTTGTTCGAATATATTGTTTTAAATTGTATCTTCCTTGAATAAAGATTACACTATTCCAATAAAAATCTGATTTTCGAATTGATAAGTGTTATTTTCTACTTGAATTTAACTTTTTCTCGCGGAGTTTTCAATGAGAATTGATCTTTTTCAGTTTACAAATCATCTTCATAGTTGGAAATCGATAGTTTGGAAATTTATCTTCGTGGTTGAGAATTCCACTCTTTGGTTGTAAATTTTTTATTTTTGTTTGGAAATATAACATCTCCAATTGGAGATTTAACAATTTCCTCTAAAATTTATGCATTCATATATTTGATAAATCATAACTCTTGCCAGAAATCATTCACCTCTTTGGGTGTACATTGAACTATTCTGTCAAAGAATTTTTTTGTTGAATTAAACCTAATTCTTTCACTGTGAACCTAAATATTGCAGTTTGATGAAAAATTTAGCTATTTTATTGAAAATAATTTTTATTGTAGGAAATTCAACTATTCATACAAAAATTCTTTTTCATAAATCCAATTTCGCGACCAGGAATTCAACTGCTCTATTTATGGTTCAAAATTCACCTTCTTAGTCAAAAAAAGATTTTCGAAAATTTGTCTTTCATGATAGGACATGATTTATCATTTATCACATTCCTAAGTTTTTTTTTATGATTCATTCATTTATATTTAGGATTCATTCATTATTTCGTCAAGGATGTATTCTTGTTTCTCCCAGAATTCTTTACCCTTGGTCAAATTCAACTATTTTCATTTTTTTTAAATAGGACACGTGGCAGGTATTATCCACACCGAAAATCCTCCTCGGTTGTAAATTGATGTTCAAAGTTTTCAATTTATATTATTAGTTGAAGATTTGATTATTTTGTTACATATCGATTGTTTAGGAGAAAAATGTGTCTGTTTCGTTGAAAATTTGTTCTTTTCTGGTAGAAAATTACCTTGGCTCAGTATTCACTATTTTCAAAAACTATATATATATAGTATAAAACACTGAATTCTACAAGATGCAGATGCCGATACGCGTTATCCCGTGTAACTAGAAAAAACATGAAACGATTTGATGTGACCCCGGTAGCGTAATTGTTTGAACGGTCTCCCCAAACATAGTCACGGAGTCACGGTCTAGGTTCAAATCTGAGCCAAAACAGATTTCCTTTCATTTCTTCAAAGGTTTCTAGACCAAGTAATTGAAACAATCAAACTTAAAAAATGTATTAAACACACTAATCGACATCAACATTCGTAAATTTTGATTCTAAAGACTTGGCCTCGGTGGCGTTATTGCTCTAACAGTTGAACCCTTCACCTCGTTCAAATCAAGGCCAAAGGAGATTTATCTTTGGTCTTCTCAAATTTATAAGGCTAAGTTATCGTCGAATAAAAAATTGCGCTCATGAGTTTTGGTTGTCTGCAGTTTTCTACTTCTCTGACCAAATGTTCAGGTGAATGCGAGCGTCTTAAATGAAAAATTCGGCTGCAGGCTGAAGGGGTTTCAGAGATTTAAAAATCACACAGGATTGAGTACGTCAGGTATTGCTTGAAAGCTTATTATGAGAGTTTTGGGGTTATTGGAAATTTTCGGGAAGGAATCTGAGTTCAAGGATTTAATGTATGCCGATCTCCTGTGGGAGGGGGAAATATAGATATGTGAAATCCCGAAAAGCGTATACATGGATTGAAAAATCTAATCTCAACCTAATCGTTGAATGAAAAACTACTTCATTATATTTCAGTGTTTCTTTTTCCTTATCTGAAGTTAATAATAAGAATGATGTGCAACAGTTTAATATGCAGAGGTTCACTGTGCGGAACACAACCATTAGAAGGATGTATTGCAAGTAGAAAGTAGGATTTTCGTCCAACGCAATCGCGGAAAACCATGTTTGCTTGGAAGTACGACATATGTATATCAAGTAACGGACACATGTGATTTATGTTTTAGACGGTGACTACTGCAAGCGGAGTATAGGAACCGCAGGTCTACAGGTGTATGGTGCCGGTTTCTATTTCAATTCTGCAACTTCCGTCAAAAACACAAGCATCATCGCTGCTCTCACATTATGGGGTATCATCTTCCTCTCTTCCTTACTTCCCTAGAAGCTTCCTTAAATCATCAGTTGATGGAAACGATTTACCATTCTTCACTTGCGTCAAAGGACTTCCTCCGATGGAAGAATCTCTGTAAATAAACAAATTAATTCGTTTCCTCTATCTAAAACAATGAAGGAGCGTACGAGCCATAATGGACATGGTTGGAATGCGGAACGAATCATGAGCAAGAACGTGCATCTTGTTCAAATCGTTACATCAATTTTGTCGCAAGCTGCATACTGCTGAAGATGTCACCACTCCTCTGCTAGTCTCAATCATCTTATGCTCTTGCTTACCCTTCTTGAAGTCTTCTTCAATCATCAGTAAATGGAAAAAGATTTAATATTTTTTACTAGCGTCAAATGAACTCATGTGACTTAAGAATACATGTGATTTGTCGAATTGATCCGTTTGCTCTTTCGGAAAAAATGATGGAGCTTACGAGCCATAATAGATATGTTTGAAATGCGATACGAATCATGAAAAACACATACATCTTGTACAAATCGTTACATCAATTTCGTCGCAAGTTACATACTGCTAAAGATGTAATTACTCCTTCCATACTCTCAATTAGAGAGGGTCATCTTCCTTACTCTCCTAGGAGCCTCCTTGGATAATCAGAGAATGAAATAGATTCAAAATCCTTCACTTGCGCCGAATGACTTCCTGTATCTAGAGCATCTCTGTATATCAAGGAACTAATTCGTTTTCAATTTCGAAAATAATGATTGAGCATTCGGTCCATAACGGATATGTTCGTAAAGAATTATGAACACCAACATACATCTTGTACAAACCGTTTAATCAGTTTTGTCGGAAGTTACATACTGCTAAAGATGTCATCTTTACCCATCTAGTCTCAATTATCTTACTCTTTTGCTTACCCATCTAGGAGTCTTCTTCCATCATAAGTAAATGTAAACAATGCAACAAATGCAAACAATGATTGAGCGTACTGAACATAATAGGTATGGTCGAGGCAACAACATGTATCTTGTACAAATCTTGACATTAGTTCCATCGCAATCTAGCTACTGTTGGGGGAGTCATTACTCCTTTGCTCCTCTCTTATTATAAGGAACCATCTGTTCTTCTTCTCCTTTACTCCACTAAAAGCTTTCTGAATAATCATAACGTGCGTGTCATAATTAATTCTTGTTTGAAATTCATAACGAATCGTTGCATAATAACTCGATGCCAAGAGACGGATTATGTTACTATGAATCATTTTCCTCTCTTCCCTACTCCTCTAAAGCCTCCTAGAACCACAAGTCAATAAAAACTATTGAATATTCTTCACTTGCGAGAAAGGGCTTCCTCTACACTCTCAGAAATTTCCTTTCAGCGATAAAGGAACACTTTTCCGGTTAAAATGTAATCGTTTGAGAATTAGAGTTGGGAACAGATTTTTTAACCGTTAAAGTGTGAGTCGTTTAACTAGGAATCGTTCAAACGATAGGTGACTCTACTTCAACGCATAGGAGATGCAGTTTAACGGATATAGTGTGACGTACTTTTACAGTAAAACTATTTGGGAGCACCGGATCGTTCAAGGTTGCATTTATGCGCGCATGCGTGCAATAGTAACCCCATGCTTTTAAAATGCAATCCTTTCACAATTAAAGTGCATATGCTTAGCGTTAATTTAGGAATCGTTTCACGGTAAAAATGATCATCTTTTAAGATGAAGATGCGTGACTCTATAGTTCAGACGATATCATTTCAGCGTTAAACTAGATCTTTCAAGAGTAAAAAGAATCTGCTTTCAAAATATCTTACTCTAACTTTTAGGGGACCGACTTTATTGTTGAAAGGAAATTTTTGAGAGTGTGACTGGAGCATCTCCGTAGATTGACGAAACAATTTTGTTTTTTCCTTCCGAAAACAATGAATGAGCGTACGCGCCATAATTTGTATGGCTGGAATGCGGAACAGCAACGTGCATCTCGTACAATCGTGGCATTATTTCTGTTTCGAGACAATCTAGATATACTTACATTATTTTTTTCCCCTTGTCCGAAGAAAAATAATGCGTGTAAAGATGACCGGCTCAACTAATAGGCTAATGTTAGCTAAGTTCGAAGTTCTGCCCAAAATCACAGTGGGGCGAAGCGTGGAAATATGCCTAATAAATGCCTATTTCTTAATTTTCTTGATTGCACTCTTGCGTTCACAAAAAACCCGGAATCAACCAAAATCGGTACTTTGGCATCTTAGATACAATATTGATTTGGAAATAAATTTTTAACGAAAAACAACAATTTTAAAAAGAAATATGGATATATTATCAAGAATGAAATATATGTATATTTCCAGATAGAGAAACAACATTTCCAACTAGAGAGAAAAACTTCGAAATAGAATTGCTTATTTATGATCTTAAATGGCAAATCTTCAACAAAATGGGTACATTTGGTGGTATAAAATGTTCAAGTTTTCAACGTTAGAGTTTATCTCCCAACCAAGTTTTTGACTGTTCCACAAAAATAGTTTTACTTTTAGCCAAAAAGGGCGGAACTTCAAGAAGAATTACAAATTTTCAACAAAAGAAAATGGATTTTTCTCAAGAAGATGAGTTCTTCAATCAAAATCCAGAATTTTGAACTCAAAAGTAAAATTTTGTACTCAATAAAGCGAACTTCTTACAAATTTCGAAATTTTCAACTTGAATAAAGAATTTTCAAACAAAAAAGTGAATTTCCAGGTAAAGAGTTCATCTTTCACCAGATAGTTTGATTGTCTACTGGAACAGTTTATTTTCGGGAAAAATTATTGAAATTTGAAGCTAAGTAGTAGGAGTTTAAACCCAAGAATAAAATTTTCACAAAAATTTATAATTCTCAACATAGGAGATCGAGTTTTTATCATGTCAGATAAATTTTAAAAGCACTCAGATGAATTCTAAGCTAAAAAAGTTAATTTTTTACACAATATTTGAATTTTCACTGAAATGAACAAACTAAGGGCGGAATATTCAGACTTTTCACAAAAATTGTTCGAGTTTACACCCGAGCAGATGAATTTTCAACAAAAATAAATAGTTTCTTACAGAAAAATCAATTTTCAGGTGAAGAAAGTTAAATTTCAAATAAGAGCGATGAATTCTGCAGTTAATTCATGAATCTGTAACCGGAGTAGATATTTTTTCAGTTAACAAAATTGATTCGTAACAAGAAAAAAATATTTTCAAGGGAATAGGACATTTTTGAACCAAAGAGATGAATTGTAAACTAGGGCACTGAAACTTGTATTTAATTACTTGAATTCAGTTGAAAAGTTGAAAATAAATAGTTGAAAAGAAGAGTTCAAGATTTTAAAAAGTATTTAATTTGTACCCAAACGAAGAGCTCATAAGTCGAAAATACTAGTTTTTTTCCAGGGTAAAAGCAATTTTTCAACAAAATATTTGAATTGTTGAACTCTACGAATAAATTTCTAGCAAAAAAAGAGGAAATTTCTAACACGACTTCTAAATTTTTTGACATTTTTCGAATCAAGATTCGATAGGTAATTGAATTATTTTGTTAAAAATAACCCAAATGTAGTAACTCTGTTCCATCGGCTGGGGAATTGAAGTAAATGAATAAAATTTGAACAATTTCATCTCGTTTGATACATATCTAATCTGTTCTGTTTGAAAAAAACTGTTCCGTTGTGAAACAATCTATTTTGGTAAAGAATTCAACTTTGTTGGTAAAAATTATTTTTATAATGTTGAAATTATTACCAATTTTATGCATAAAGCCAAAAATTAGTTGAAAGATTTTTTCTTCGTTTGAAATGCAAATGTTGATTGGTTGCAATATTTTTATTTAAGTACCACTAAACGGTTGAATAAGAATGTCATATGTTAGGAAAAATAGTTCCGAATGGTACAACTACCAAATTTATGATTAAAAAAAAATAATTCACGAAATCAATGAATGAATTTTGTAGCTCAGATACCACTGTACTGCTTATTTTCAATTCAGAGTATATTTAGATCGTTTGC
Source organism: Neuroterus valhalla (assembly GCA_011762715.2). NCBI lineage: Eukaryota > Metazoa > Arthropoda > Insecta > Hymenoptera > Cynipidae > Neuroterus > Neuroterus valhalla. Next base: position 9,986 of record WSXT02112663.1, read on the forward strand.
AGTAGGATAATACTGGCTCTTTTAAAAGAATTTTTTCATCATACCTTAACCAAAAGTTCGAGTTTTGGACTGTTTCTGAAAAGTCAACTTCGAATAGAACATGTTAACATGAGGTTTATCCGATTATTAAAATGTATGTCTTATTAGTTAATTTCTAATTCAATAGTTATGTTATCAATAATGCATTCTCATGTTGTCAGAGTGGGTATTGAACTAATCAGGTTCGAAATGTACATTGAGACTTTTGCTCGGCTTTGCGAAATTTCTTTCTGCGTGCGGATAATTAATTCATAGAACAGTACTGTAATTTATCAGATTGTTACAAGTTTCTGCAAGCAGAAACGACATGAAATTAGATTGAATAGATGTTACTTGTAACAGCTGTTAATTATATTTAAGGTAGTATTTAAGCAAAGTATATACGGAAAATATATGTTGTGTTGAGATATAAAATGTAATTATTTACTTTATTTGCAATAAAGGTTTGTAAAATATATGTGCGAATTGTGTTAAGTTTTATTTGCAGTCTTTTTCAGAACTATGGAATCCTAGATCTGAGATTTTATGAGCATTTTGACCCAAGTGTAGCAACTATTGGTATATTTCAAAGTGTTTATTGAATAATTAGTATTTGAACTTATCTAGTGAGACGTTTCCCACAATTTTCGACATGAAAATATTCATTTCTACCCAAATAGTAAAATTTTCAAACCAAAAATAATCAAATTCCACCAAAAACTGTTGTATTTCCATCTTAAGAATTCTATTTTTGAGCGAAGAGACGAATTTTGGAAAAACTGGTGAATTTAAAATAGGAGATCCCTAGGGAAAATTTGCGTCTACATAATCAAGTTTAAGAAAGAAAAAAATATCCAACTAAAAACAGTTCCATTTTCCAGGGAAAAGTCCATTGTAAACCAAGACAGGTTAATTTCTACTCTTAAGGGACTCTGATAGTTCGTTATGAAGATTATTGAATTTTTTTGTTATGTTTGATGAAAATTTTTTAATTAATTTTACCCAAAACTTTTTTTTTGGTCAAACTATGTGAGGTACGGGAAATAAAAATGGACTAAAATTGTGCACCGAACAAAGATCTACAAATTTGGCAACATTACCTTTTTGATAGGACAAGTAGTTTTTGCTTCATTTATAAGAAAGCATATAA
>WSXT02112674.1:0-11152 GCA_011762715.2 Neuroterus valhalla
AATATAATATATATGTATATAATAGAGCTAATAAATAATTCTCGAGGCTGAAACAGAATAAGAACGCAATGTGACTAATGGAAGATTCGCAATTGATTCAGACTTCTAAGAAATCCAGAACATCAAAAACAAATATTTTATACTTCACATTCTTATTCTCCTTTGGTCTATAATAATAATTCATGATCATTTATACCTTAGAAATTACCATAAATTCGTCAGCTCATCAAAGTTTATCAAATTGTTCAGACGTTACTTCATCTTGCGATACCAAAATCGAATTTCACGTCCCTTAGTATACCTTAAATTACTTACACACTTAACCCATAGTGACAGTCGCGTAGTAATTCGTTATTATTACAATGATTCAATGATTGTATTGAATATGTCGCTGCCACATCCACGAAACGCCTGAGGTTTCCGCTCATACTTTTTTCGCAGAGTGTTCCTAAGATATTTGCAGGAGTGGAATGGCACATCCCTATGCTCTTCATAGAATTACACATAAAAACACCTCTGTCTCTACTTTCAAATGAAACGCTTATTGAGAAAATCTCCTTTTATATCTACAGGTATTTTCTGGATCTCTCACAAAATCGTGAATGCGGCAGGAAACTTGATACTGGAAAAATCAAAATCTTCAACTTGTGACTACTAATCTCTAAATTCAATGGATAGTAACTTTAGCAAATTTACAACTTTATGTAATTATAAAAATTTCATTCCACTCGCACTCATATAGTTTCCAACGAACATCATTTAGGGACTATAATCTCGTGTTTTCAATTGCTTTGTAAAGAGATGACACTTGATTCTTTTTTTTTGTATGCAACGTTGTAGTTTGAGATAAGTATCTTGTTGATGATAGAGTAAAACTTGACTGTATCATAAAACTCAACTGGTATATTTCAATTGAAAATTGATTCCGGTTTCCAATTCATTCATGCAAGAATGAAAAATTTTCTCCCACTTTGGGCAACACGCTGCAATGAAAAATCGATTTTCATATTTGTAAACTACGTTTTCACGGATCTAATTCCATAAAGGGGAAAGTTACTTTATCAAATTGGAAAAATCAGTTCTTAATAGCGTTGAAAAATACTACCACGAATATTAATCTAACCTCAGACACTCAAAGGCTATACTTTTTGAATCGCATAATGGTAAGGAATTGCTTATTGGCAAATGATAATCATGAGATCCAAAAAATACTGCCAAAATTTTATGTATGGATGGGAAACGTGCTCTGCACGTTTTACATTCTTTTCGAAAAAGACGCTTTGCTTTACTTATATTTCATTTTTGGTATATTATTATGATTATTATTATTATACGAGTCATCTAGTTAAAATTTTGTCGAAATTCGCATTCTCAGTTCTTGAGGGATGAATCTCAGACAAGAAGTTATGAAACAAACTAAACAAAACCAGATAGACTCGACTTATCCGACACCCGGTAACTGAACTCGACGACCGTTAACTTTTCGTTATATTCGTTATTCGGTTTATTATCTTATTCATACAGATTTCAGTGTCTTTTATATCTACAAAATGTACATACAATGGCAATGGCATGAGGCGATGAAAGGTCGATTAGAAAAAGAAAGCAAAGTAGACGAATAGTTGAACGGCTCATCGGTTGTTAAATAACTATCTCTCAATACATACATCAATTCTTGATAAATTTTCATTAAAAATCCATTTTTCAAATTGCTAAATGTGAAAAACCAATTTAGTTCACGAAATTGGCTGAAGGTTATGTGGTTGACTCGATTAGGCTCCTTAATTGAACAATTTCGTCCCTTTCTCTACCGGACATGCTTTGCCAACCGATGCTACATATCAGCTATATAATAACAATTATAATGAGTAATATGTTCATGAGAGACGAACCAGTAGCGAGCACAGCTGAAATCGTTTTCGCCACGTTGAACGTGAAACCGTTTCCATAGATAAGCTTGAACATTAAAACACATCTATACAGAGAGATAGAGTTCTACTATTTCCATTTTTTTCTTTGTCTAAAGAGCGAACAGTGGTAATTAGAGTTTATGTATATATGCAATAGTTAATATTAATATAATATCATATTCATTCCAACAACAAGTATCATCTGATAGTATTCTTGCATTCATATATTCTGTTTACCATCACGATTTTCAGGATTTTACGTCATTATTTTTGCGTTTCTCTCAATTTTCAATATATCTCTTTATATTTTATATATATAAATATTATATGTATAGACTGATATCAACACGTAACATCGACTTTTTAGCTCGCTTTTTGGTGCAATTCTTTAAGGGAATTGGGATAACAGATTTCTGAATAAAATTCTCTGAAATTGTGTTTATTTCGGCGCCCAGAAGTTATCTCTATATTTTAAGAAATGTATTCGAAGTAGAAAAATTTATATTGTAGGTAATAAGAAATTTAATTCATATTTCAACGCATTTCAACTAATTTGTTCGTCAAGCTTTTAGTCTGGGGATAAGCGTTTTTCTCCCAACATAATTCTCCTTTTGCTAATACTGAAGGTTTAAAATTCTATATTACGTTCTTCGTTAAGATTTACCAAGTAAGTTTGATCGCTTTTAATCGATAGGAGATCACTGTGAGAGCTCATTTAAAATTGTCACTGATTCCTTTCTAGAACAGAACTTTACTTTTGTTTTTGATCCTTCATGTGTACAAATAACGAGCAGCGCTCGCTTCAAGACTTGCAAGTGGCAGTACTAGCGATAAGTAGACAGTAATATGTATAGTACAGAGCGAATGAGGCTTCATCATCATTTCATTGCTATGCCAAACCAATTATTGTACAACAAGGGTTTAGACTGATTGTGAAGTAAGAAATGTTCACTACCAGTTCTACTGTCTAAGCTAAAGAAAAAAGAAGTTTCTTCATGAGGAGAAAATATTCGCATTGGAAATAATTCTTACTTTAATCGACCAAATATCAAATCAGAGATTATTTATAATTACATATAGGACTATCTTCATTTGAATCCAGGGTTGGAACTTAAGTATATAAAACAATTTTACAGAGTTATGTGTGTTCTCGACTTTAGATTCTGACTTAAAAAAGGACGTTCTTGGAACTTTATTTCTCTCCGGTCATGTCCTCATTTATGTCATGTCATTATTTGAATAATTGTACGACTAACTATAAGTTATTTGGTACGATTCACGTCTCTAACCCCTAAAATCGTCGCGCTTTTTTAAGACGATTAGTTAATAAATAATAGGCTTCACCCTCTGGAAACCACAAGAACTGTTCCTAATCTCAATCTCTATATAAAAATGTCGCAATGTTGTTACTGATTTAAATACATTTTATATTAGATGCACAGAGACCTAAAAATGAGGAGAGTTATTACAAGTCATCACAAAGTTCTTACTTTCTTTTATAAAAGTGACAATTTAAAAAATTTGAACTCTCCCTCTGCCTCCAGTAGATTAATCGAAATATGAGATTGATTAGATTAGTAAATTCACCAAGATAACGAGTTATAAAGTCTGAAATAAAAGCAATCCCTTCTTGAAATAATCTCTTGACTCTCCTATACTCTTTAGAGAGAGGATTAGGTTTCTTGGTAGAGTTCCTGCCTCTAATGGGTAGAATTTAAAGCGAACTTTTTTCGCATGTCTATCAATCTTGTCTTCAGAAAAATCTAGCTACTCTTCAAGTTTTCAATTTGTGTTTACAAGATCCACTTGACTACCAAAAGAACCAGAATGTGAGGCAAACATGTTGCGACGAAAGAAGCAGAACCACCAGTTACTATAATGTCGCTGTCCTTGACGAAGACTTTATCGATGACGTGAATGATTCCGTTGGTGCAGGAGACATCCGGACGTTCAACTTTGATGGTAAGTCCTCGCCACTCAATGTGATAACCTGGAAGATGAAAGGTTGATTAAGGATAAGGTTTCTTTTTTGCAGAAGTTTGCATAAAGCTTTGGCCTGCAACTAGAATTTGATACAATTTCCTTAAAATGCAAGATTAAAAAAAATAATGTTGGCTATTTCATGGATGAGTCTCAGGCTGTAAAGCATGTTCAAATGAGGGCAAATCGAGATGAGTTTAGGAACTCGTAGCTGTATGAAATTAGAAAAAAGACTTATAAAATAGCATGCATAGCATCTGCTACGATTGACGATTCTGCGTTACTGTGCCATTGTCTCAAGATGCCGCAAGCCGTGCTTTCGCAATGTTATTCAAAAGCGTTCTGATTCATATGTACAATGATTTGTATGGCAATATGTCTATTAGGTACAGTTTTATCCAACCATAGGTGTCCAACGCGTGAACAACGGTGTAAATAACTGTCACCCATCAATCCCCTCTCCTACCACCTTGATGCGTTCATGCAGTGAGCGAAAAGAGTATTCTCAATGAAGCGCTCGGAGAAGGGAAAGAAAGGAGAAGCGAGCCAACCTTGCGGTAGACACCCCTGTATATAACCTTCGGTTTGCATATTTTATATCCAAGGCGAGTGTTGAGGACAAAATCAGATGACAAAATAAATCATTTCCGCTGTGCTTCCAACTTTTCGTATCTTAAATTAAATGGCATCACTAGAAATCTTCCAGAAACTGGATCCTTATCCAGTTGTCACTTTTACGTCTCCGTATCCACGATTACTAATTGAAACCGAATATATCTGTTGATTCCTAAGGAATTTTAATAATATCAAACAGAAAAATATGAGCTCACGAACTTCCAAAGTTTAACTATCCAAACTTTCAGAGTTGCATTATTTCATTAATTACAAAATTACAAAAAGTGTCGATGGACAAGTAAAATACACGATCTACGCTCACTGAATTTCGGCAAACCTATATAATACCAGTATGATAACCTTTTTCAGCATATTTTACTCTAATATTCTAACGTGTTGTGAGCTTTGGTGATCTCCAAATGAAGTTACGCTTTGTCAAACAGTATTTATTATTTATTACTATTATTATGTATCCAGAGTAATATTTGTCTAATAATTTTATTGAAAACACTTGCGCATGACTAAGTACAAGAAATCGCTTTTATTAATTTGATCATGTAAGATAATGCTATGTGAAAGCCAGGAATTCTCAATCATTTCCCGAGAACTTTCGTTGGAATTTTTTTATACGTGCGAATATAAAATATTATATCTGAATCAACAAATACACCCAAAAGGAAGGAATGCAGTTTCTGAATGAAAGCTATTTCACAATATAATTACCAGCAGAACATAAAGCAGCCGACAAGTGAATCGCTTTGGAATTGCGTTCAGCGCTCTTTCACCCTCGCGGAATAAAGCACGTAGCAATTAGCGCAAGGGGTAATCAAGAAATTTGCATTTAAATGGCGGTCGAAAGGCGAATAATAATAAATCGGTTTCTTAGAAATTTAAATTTGTTTGATTACCTAATTTAAGAAAATTAAAAGACAATATTTTAAATATTCACAACACTGTATAAATTGTTTGAATTCAAATAACGCCTTCAATTTAATTGCAAATAAAGAGGAATAAATAATTCTAATAAATAAATTGTGCTCCAAATACGCCAAAGTGCGTTTGTGTGTAACGTCGAGCGTGAATACATTCACGTATTATTTTGAATTCATGTCCATGTTTTGGAGAATTGAGATTATTTTCGTTTACAGGTGTCTGCTTAAAAAATAAAATTCTCTATTTGCAATTTTCAAGAATATTCATCTCAATTCAAATTCAAAATAATACAGAAATACTGTAGTACTGCTCTTCTCAAATAAAAGATATACGCGGAAGCACGAATCACAATTAACGTTTTCAAAACGTTGTCACTCACCGATCAGTGATATTGGAACAATTGCATTTTCATCCCTCTTCTCGTCTACATGTAATACACAATGAATTACACGCGGCGTAAAGTTGATTTCGCAAGATAATGAGACAAAATTGTCGATGAATTAACACATTCTTTTTTTCGTACAATGTGAATAAAACATTAGGATACAAGAATTCTATTTTTTATTCCAAAAAAATTGAATATGTGATTGAATACTCTCTCTATGCATCTAGTAAAGATATTCATTCGATCATCATTCATGACTATTTTTGTTGATTTCCGAAATGGCGTCAATTTTTTTTAGAATTATTAGTCTTAAGAGTTCGTGGGATGCAAGATTATAGATAAGACGTTTCATCGAGTGATCCGTTGTGCAAAAACACATGTAAGGGAAAACAAACATTGAAAAAGATGTAGGCAATCTCACCTTTTGATGTTTCTTTTACACGAATGCGCAGTTCGTCTCTGGGAGTTGTAAGGTGTACAGTGCCATTGCGGCTCATATGAGCTAACGCACTCATCGTATAGGCGGTATCAGATATTACCAGATGTCTTTCCAAAATTTGAGTCACCTAGTAAAAATGCCAAAGTTAGCTTTTATAGTTACAAATCATTTCGCGAAATGGACGGCAGCGCCCTTCAGACAGGGTTTCGTAGGCGGACTTATATCTTTTTTATAATAATAATCATTTTTCTTATTTCTTGACCAATGATAACAAGAAAACTACTCGAAGCCTAAGAGATTTTAGTTTCTTATTACAATTCCATGTACCAACAGCTTCAATTTGAGTTTCTAAAAAAATCAGACTACAAGAAAAACTTCAGCGTATTTGATCCGTTTCATAAGAACTTTTCCCTTAGTTGGACTAGAACAAACATTTGGCATAATAGTGTGAAAGACATATTTCGTAAACTTCCTGATTTTCTCTAGTCTTCCTTTCCATAATTCCTTTCCTTCCCACTCAAAATGGATTTTCGTACAAAATTATGGATTTCTATAGGTAGAAAATTTTGTCAAAAAATCTCAGTACTTTTCTGCGCTTATCATTCGTCGACTTTTCGACCTAATTTTGATCTTAACTTATCTTAACTTACATGATAACTGAAGTCATCCATGAAGATTTTTTTGTAAGTGGATGGGTAAATGGTTTGCATATCCTTCCATGCGCCATCCCTAGGCACGAAATATGTGAAGCGTTTTTTCGTGTCACTCAGCTGATTATTGAAGCCTTTCTTTGCACCCAGCAATAAAGTCAAACTGAAAAGAGAGTGTTGAACCATTAGAAACTGAAAAATGCGAGAGAGTTTCTTGAACGAGGTTAGTCTTCAAATTCAATCATGTGGACGTTGTGCTAATGTTTGAAATACATACAAGAGCTAGTGACTATGAGTACGAGACGAGAAAAATTATGAGTTTTGCGTTCGGAGTTTAATAATGCTATTGAATCAGAGTAATGATTGATGAAAGTAAGTACCTGTCATCCAGTAACAAAAAATTATAAGGGCTGTATTTCAGAAAAATGAAAACAACTTGCTTTCAGAACTGCTAGTCAAATAGCAGTCAAATAAAAAGCTGGTCGTAAAATACGCGTCATATTGTGAATGTGATATTTCATTTATTGCATCATGTTTCATTATTAGTCCCTAAAGTTTGTCTCTGTGGTCCTTCAAGCCAGTTTGGAAGCAGTCTGTTTTTATGGAGTTTGCATTGCAAATCTAATCTGTGGCAGCAGCATCGAGCCAAGTACTATATCCTCTATCGATGAGAGACATAATTTAATATAACGTTTTGTAAGGGACAGCATGAAAAGGATAATTACAACATGATAAATGTGCACATTAAATTAAGAAAAATGTGGTTTGTAATGTTTGCAAGCTATAAATGGCATTTTACACTTATTTAAGAAAAATTTGTTATTCAAATTCGTATCTTATTGACAGAGGGTCTAGTACGCGGACCGTGGCTCGGTTAAGACCAGGCAGGTGACACTCAAAACCTCTAAACCAAAAGTGACGGAAATGTTGAATGGATCCGCGTGCGGCGCTGGCTGTACGTTTAGGCCGATATATATTCTATAGCACGAGAAAAATTCAAATTTGATCAATTTTACAACTAAAACACGTTTTTTTACATACATTTATCTTGAAAAGATATTTTGTGATATTTTAAATATCCAATAAATTAATAGGTACGACGAGAAAGTGAAGAAGCAATTATTTTTTTGACTATATACGAATACGCTTCACACAGGATACATACAATAATTGTACAAGAATATCTAATTCATAGCATCGACATATGTAAATATCGTAAACTATAAAAATAGTAGATTTCAATTAAATTTCTTTCCAGTTTTGACATTTTTTATATTTAATAAAATTTACACTTAGTTCAACCGTATTTTAAAATTCTATATTTCTCTTCGAATTGGGACAACGAATATGATGTCGAAAGTAAAATTTTTAGTATTGAAAAAGAGTTATAAATTTTGTTGAAGATTCAACTAAAATTCAAAATTATCATAGATGTATAGAATCAACGAAAGGATAAGTATATTTACACTTTGAAATATAAAACATACCTTGTAAAAAATAAGATTTGGAATATCTGTTTCACGAAACTGTTTATAATAATTTTAGGGCAGAAAATAGAGCTCAACTACATTTATTATACTATATATTTATATACCTATATTATATCACTTTCAAAATGTGAAATTAAGGTTAAATATTTATAAAAGAGTTATATATTTATTTTATGCATAAGTCATAAATAAGTTATGATATCGAAAGTAATCATTTTTAGTATTGAAAAAAGGGTTGAAAATTTTGTTGGAGATTTAACTAAAATTCAAAATTATCATAGATGTATATACTCAACGAAAGGATAAGTATATTTACACTTTGAAATATAAAACCTAGATTGTAAAAAATATGATTTTGGATTTCTGTTTTACAGAATTGTTCATAATAATTTTGGTGCCAAAAATATAGCTCAACTTTATTCATTTTTTTCAAAACAATACATTTTTGAAATGGAATGTTTTGAAATCTCAATTCAATTATTAGTAGAATAATGAAGATAATTTTAAATTTCAATATTAACGTTCGGTTCTTTACGGCGATAACTAAATCTAAGATAATTTTGTTGGATATTTTTTTCTCATACTGGATAGTCGTATCATTTAGCTATTCATTGAGATTGGCAACCCAAAACACCAGAAAACGACACCAGTGTGGTGTTGCGGCACACGCCGATTTTTTCGCAGTGTAAATATATGCGAAAAAAACGTGTTTTATACTTAAAATTGATCAAATCTGAATTTTTCTCATGCTATTGAATAATTATCGGCCTAAAAGTACAACCAGCGCCGCACGCGGCTCTGGTCAAATCTCACGTTACATTTATTCTATAGGCCTTTATTCGCTATGTGCCGACGGTTGGAGGGGAGGGCTGCCCCTGCCGTCGAATTTTGCACGTATTCTTATGGCAGCGTCCCGCAAAAGGGGCCGTGGCCGCCACGATACTAACTTTTGATCCATAAGATTTAACATGGGAGCGTCCGTGAAAGTGAGGGCGCCAGTAGACTTGCACGGTGCCAATAGGAGTGCCACCCGCCTGATTATTAGTTTTGTATCATAACCTCATCTAGGAAGGAGATGGTTCAAACCAGTGTTACAACTCAAATGCTTCAATAGAAGATAAAGATTTGCGAGGACGCAAATAAAGATAGAAATGAGTAAATACAGTGAAAGCAACGATTTCGTTATTCGCATAGAACAGTGTAGTAATAATAACAGCAAAATAATGCAAAAATCTGATTTGGAGGAAAACCAATGGATTCAAACATGGATCCTGACGTTTTCACGGGTAAAGTGCGAGCAACGAACGTCGATTCGCTAATCACCTAATTGGGATTGGATACTGGATGCATCAGACGATTGCGATACCCATAGCTTCATAATATGCAGAGCTTTGCCTGGGAATAACGGAATAGTAAGTGCTATTAGAGAGCTTCGACCAAGTGCGTATCAACGAGAGTAATATCCATCTATCGGAAGGCAATACGTTACCCTATGTTATCCTGGTGCGACGTATACACCCGGAGCAAGGCGTTAGCTTCAATGCCATTATCCCCTTTATACGATGGCTATCAAATCGTTACTCGATGCACTGGATCGATGGTGACGTCAACGTTCCATCACCTCATACCTATTCTTGTTCCAGCATCCAATGTTGGAACAATAACTTTCCTTATCGACAAAACCTTACCACGTGTGCGTCCCGAAAATACTCTACACTACAGTATTCACCCCGTAGGCGTAGTATAAGAAAGAGCCACCACGTAACCGATCAAGTGGTTTGTATTCGGTGACTTTGAAATTTCAATGATTTATATAGTGTATTGAAATTTTGGTAAATGGTTCAAAGTATATAAGGGAACGTTTATCTGACCTTTTTATTTTTTTATTTTGTTTGCATAGTGCAATTATGATAATTTTCAATTTAAGATGTAACTGAGAACAAGGCTTTAGAGCCCTGGTGGGAATAGAAAGAATGAAACTGCCACATTCAAGCAAAATAAAAACTAGAATGTCTAGGAAGACTTCCCCTTATATATTTTGAATCGATCCCAAAAATTTCAGCATAAAGTATTTATTTTCCAAATTAGGGAGTCGACGACTAAAGTAACTTGCGATACTTGGTTACGCTGCAGACCCGGCAGATGCTAGTCAAAACAAAAAGTGACGGAAATGTTGACCGAAGCCGAGTGGCGGCGCTGGCTGTACTTTTAGGCCGACAGTTCGTAAAATACATGGGAAAAGTGTCAACAGTGTCAATTTTTAATTTTTTGAAGTACGTAAACGGATGTATCTAATTTTCCTGTATTCGGAAATAAAAATTCAATGTTTTGAGACGTTAAATTCCTCGAGGTTCTTTTAAATCAACGCTATAAATGGGATATAAGTGCGTTGTTTTTGGATGCAAGGCGGGATATGCGACTTGTTCCGGGAAAGTGCAAGTTTTTACTGTGCCTGATGGTAAAAAAGTTAATAATATCTGACAAAAAGCTATTTCAAGAGATAATATTGAAATGAAGAACCGGGAAATCTCCGTTATCTTTTTATGAATTTCAGAGTTCTTATCATTTGATTTGAAGAATGTTAGGCTCCTTGATAATAATGATTGTATGTTGATGGTAAAATTGGCTTTAGGGCCACGAGAGAATTCAAATCAGTTTTTCATTGAATCAGACGTTTCGGCCTCCGTTATGGGCCCTCATCAGTGATTTATTTCTGCAATTGAAGTACAAAGTGTTTTTGTTCGTGTAAA
>WSXT02112685.1:0-11152 GCA_011762715.2 Neuroterus valhalla
TGGAGGATAAATTTATTAGAGAAAAAATCTTAGTATGATTTGGGTAAAAACATGAGTGTTTAGTTAAGATTTTATAAAATTAATACTTCCAAGCAATTTGAGCAAACAGTTTCTGAATCTACAATTCCAATCAATAAGTTTTTGGGACTTAATTTTTTGGGAATAAATTGAACGTTAACGCGAGATAATTGTTATTCTCGAAAACATATGAAGAAGGATTGTTGGAAGAACAGTCTCTCATCCCATGTTCAATAAATTCTATTATTCAGAAAAAATGTTTTGAGGTCTCATTCGTAACAATCCTGTGAGATCCTTGCAGAGTTGAAAAAACCTATGAAGTGGAAGCAAACATTTCACCCTAATTTTCTCAAAACCCTCCCAATTCTCAACCAAGCACAGGGGATCCAATGCTGCGGCCAAGATTGTTTATGAAACTTTACAAAAGAAAACTTTTGGGATGGCTGATTTAGAATTGTATGCCCAATGGCACAAATTCGAAAGGACAGATCCAAAATTGGCTAATTTGCTACAATTCTCCCTTGAATTTATTATGAGAAATTTATGGGGGTCGCCAATTCCAAGCAAGTTTCCGGGGGTGTTGAGTAATATTTTGTTGTCGAAAGCAGAAAATTCAAAATGAATAATACAATCTATAATAAAAAATCATCAGTTTTCTTTGCTTTGAAATTTGGTGCAACAGGTTTCTGGTGTCGATCATTCTGGAAAAAACAGTCAACAAAAAATCCTACTAGCAATAATAATAATCATAGATTTTAATTGCCCGCCTAGCAAACTGAACAGAACTTGAAAAAGTTTTTGGACGGATTTTGAAATTGGACATCATGGTAAAAAAGAAGTTCGAAATACTTTGGGTGCTCATTTTATATTTTCATGAAATTCACCTTAGTTGCCGTGATATCAGAGTTTGAATGCTTGACCTTGAAACCTCAGCTCAAGCCTGCGCTCTGGCTGAGTCGTGGCAAAGCACGCGCTCCAGGTACATCCGAATCTCTGTTCATGTTGCGACCTCTGATTCTTTAAAGACAAATGATAATGCGTAAATTTTCAGGCAATGATAAAAAATAATTTATGACATTTTCCTCCTTCTTTCACGTTCAAAACAAGTGAAAAATAATAAACAGACTTTGGCTTACATAAAATAATTTTCCTTACGCACAAATCATTATTGGTTCAGACATTTACATAGGGAATATATATTTCTTCTAGATTTCAAAAAAATAGAAAATGTTCATTCGGAAAAATATGATCAATCTTACTGATTTAGATCATTAAGTAGACAATAGACAATTCATTCAACTTTATTTCCCGTTGAGAAACTTACGTCATTTTATAACATATGGTAAGCAAAACTTGTCAGCCTCAGTAAGAGAAATATTCGTTTTAAATTCGAGAAAACATTTCATGAACATCATCTTTCTCAATAAATTGAAAATGGCTTGAGAACAATGATAATTATTTTCAATTTGAAATAAATTTTTATAGGAACGATAGGAAAAATATTTCCTGTACTTGTTTCAAGAAAAAGAAATTCCTGGACGTTTAGTCAAATATGTGAAAGATAGCATAGCGTGCTCGGAATTCTTTTTTGAAAGAATGATATAAACTTTCATGATTAGATACACATTCCGTATAACTTGTACCTATCATTTTTGCTTGTGTGTAACCTCTATTCTCTTACCTAATTAAAGATGGTAGAAATTGCGACATCAACTTGAACGAATGTATATTGGATATAATTTACAATTAAAACTGACTCATGGAATGATTAATCGAACTTTTGAATATTACTAGAACGATTTCTTCATTTTTCTAGAAGGAAATATCCAAGGGAATGGAGTTTAGGTCTTTTCGAGACTTTTTTTAGATTTGCCAATTGAACCTTAACTTGTGTTATAAGATAGGAAAGTTTCCCAATAATATGATATTTACACAACACAATGTCCAGACTGTTATAATGAATTTGAAGTAATGAAAACTCTTAAAATCATTACGGGTCCTAAATCAAAGGAATGTCCAAGTTTCTCTTTGGCTAAGATTTTCATATTGGTTCTTCAATACAACCGATGCTATGACTTGTGAAACTCGTGTAAAAAATCTGGAATTCAAAGAACATTCATAGAACATTCTTACTAAAAACTTGAAAACCTGTAAAGATTTTTCGTTCAACTCTAGGCTTGAAATGGAGAGTGCATCAAAGGTATAAATTAGAAATGGTGAATCGCATATTTCAGCCGAAAATATTGAATTTCGTAGAACGTTTAAGAGGGGCACTTTACCTAGAATTTCCATAAAATCGATTTTTTTACTGTAATTGATAGATATACTATCCAAGAATATAATATCGAAGTTTGAAAGTGATACTGAGAATGGATCGTTCCGAGATTCTCGTGCGGTGACGCAGGGACAAAAACTTTAAACCGCGTTTTCCCGAAATTACTTTCTTTCAGTCGGTAATCACGATTGCGAACGAACAACTGCACGTAGAAAGTTCTAGAACCATCCATTTTCTAGCTTGAAGTCACCGCTTGTGCTTGAATTTCTGATATCATAAAAAACTTATTGTTTGAACAATTTTTCGTTCGCTCATAACAAAAAAAAAATAGTAAGCATCGATACTTTTTTTGCAAGAAATTGTTAATAAATTTGAATGTTACAGTAAAAAAAACCTTTTCGGAGGGCTTTAACAAGATTGGTGCCACAGCCGTCATTTCGTAACATTTAAACATTTGAAAAATTGGAAAAAATAGTTAAGACATGCATTCAAATCAACACAAAAAACAACTCTGCTGTTCTCTTTTCTTCAGAAAGAATACGAAAAAACCATCATTTTTCTAGGTTCTAGGTAGGGTGTTCCCCTTAATGGAGGTCCTACCGAGATTTCACCGTGTTAAAGCAGGTGGTAATAACGCTTTTGAATTTATTAAGGGAGAAAGAACTTCTCGTAGACTTTGCTATGATTGTGACTGCGAGACAATGAACGAGAGTAGCTCATGTTCGCAAAAAAGATTGAATGATTGTGAGAAACAGTTGTTTGATAAATTCTTAAGTTAATAAAGACTTTTTGAAACTCATAAAATAGTAATTCAGAAGCCTATTCTATTCAAGCTTTGTAGGAAGAAAGAAGATCGAAAACTATTCAGTAACTTCTTTGTTTTTGTCAACTGCACCTTAGTTGGCGAGAACTCAGAGATTTTAAGTTTTACTTTGAACGCTCAGCTCAAGTTCACACACCAACTGAGCCTAATAGTAGGGTAACCCAAAAGGGTTAATGGGAAGTTATTCGAGCCTTGTGGAAACCTATTGGATTGAGCAGATTATATGCTAAAAAGAAAAAAAATATATGATATATGCCCTTTCACCGCAGGGTCAAGTGTATACAAATGTTCAAAAATGTTTTAAAAATGTGTAACAAAGAAATACTAGAGCGCATGAGACAATAATTTTATATACGCCCTACGTGCTTCTGATAACCAAAAATATTAATGTAAAAAAAAATCGTGACCTTGAAATACTCAGGCTCATCAGATTAATATGCAAGCAGTTCAGCTTGATGTTCTTGCTGTGCCGACCTAAAATCTGACAATCATGTAGAGGAATTTCGCTTTTCTGATAGTTTAAAAGAAAATCCTAATAGTGCAAGATAGTGAGAAATAGAGAAAGAGTGAGAAGAGGAGAGAGGCGCGGAGTGGGGAATACATGGCTCTCAGCACCTGCACGTACCTGCAATGTACACTTTTATCATGTAATTAACTCACCTTACGTTAATCTGACGAGCTCGAGTTAAATCAAGGATCGATTTGTTTTACTTATCAGATCGGCTGCCCTTGACGCACCCATTTATATTAGGGATTCATATATGATGGTGGTTCATAACAGGGTGAAAGGTTTCTTCCCTTCTGTTTTTTTGACGCGCTTGAAAAAACAAAATCCTGTCTTGGGCTCCGGTACTATAAACGAGGCATCTGCTCCAGTACAAATATTCAAATCGTTATATCTCGGAAACTGAGGCCCCTAGAACCGTTAGAGAAAATTATTGCCGAATGTACTTTGTTTATCAATCCATCTGTGAAGTTTCAAGCCGATCAGCGGTTATCTCACAATTTCTTCTCCTGCGAAGACTTATGGCTATAGATATTGCGAAAAAAATGTTTATAAATGAAGAAGAACATAATGGAGAAATACTACATACACACATAATATATTATGCACGGCTATATAAAGAGAAATGATGTCTGCATCGAGGAAAATAAATAAAGATGATTTGATTTACAAATACGTTGGAGTCGTGACGGCTTTTCCGTGACGCTATAAGTTAATTGTTTCGCTTTATCTCACTCGACCGTTCATTTTTTGAATAAGTTTAGTTTTCTTTTCTCTTCTCACTTCAATTCGAATATCCTACGAATACTCGTTTGAAGTTAAGAAGTTCGAAATATGAACACTTGGACCTAGGGGGACTGTCTCGACTAAAATTTGTTCGAAACGATAGGAAAGTTTTCCTGCTTCGTTTTTTTCCACATGATGGTAACTTTCTCTAGAAATTAAATTTTTAATACTTGATTTTCGTTTAATCCATCTTCTGTCGAACTTTCTACTTTTTATCAT
Source organism: Neuroterus valhalla (assembly GCA_011762715.2). Lineage (NCBI taxonomy): Eukaryota > Metazoa > Arthropoda > Insecta > Hymenoptera > Cynipidae > Neuroterus > Neuroterus valhalla. The sequence goes on from WSXT02112685.1 coordinate 4,627, forward strand.
TTTTTGTTTGACCAAAATTCAAATTCTCGATTTAATGAGGAAACTCAAAACTTTTTGAATTTTCATCCAGAATAGCTGGTTACTGAACTTGACCTTCAATTTCCGACATTTCCGTCATTTCCAGTGTGGCGCCAATGTGACGGCTCACACGTACTTGAAACAAATCATTGTACTTTATTTAGTATTACATTGTTCCACAATCTTCAATATCTGCAAATTTAACATTTCGCATTAAGTTTTTCATATTTTCAGTGTAAATAGTATTACATTTTCTGGATTCTTGAGCAGGTTTTAAACAAGCAGGCATCACACGGGGGCTGTTTACGTGATACAAAGGATCTATCATGACATTAATCTTCAGAGCTGATTGTAAGGTTTCATTCGAAACTCATCCTGCAACAATTACTGAATAGTGTAATTGCAGAAATCAACCCAGCAGCTTCTATTACGTTTACGGTATTTTTGTCACATAAAAACTGAGACAGAAATTTCTCCTGCAATGCGAGAAGGTCACAAGATTCTTGTCCAGATTCAACCCGAAAAAGGAGAAAAAAAATGGATGCCAAACAGTTGCTGCTCGAATTGTGCCATCTCATTCCATTTCATTTTCATGAGACACCCCTACCCCATCGATAAGATATAATAATATTTCAAGAATCAAACAAGCAATCAACTTGTGTCACTAAAGAATTTTGTCAGTTACCCTTTGAGCATTTAGTATTTCCTCTTGAGGGTGATATTCCTCTGAGCTACAATGGTTATAATTACCGATTAAGCCTCAGAGCTTCGCTCCGAAATAAGTTTCATGCGGCAAGGAAACGGCGCTATTGTGTGTAATGATATTTCCCAAAGATTATATTTCTGGTCAATGTTTTGCCCAGTGCGTATAAGTGTCCGAACAATCTGTCTGTTGGCGAGATAGGGTGGTGAGCCACTAGACCGTTTTGATGAACTAACTCAGATTCATTTGATGAAGTATTACAACGAAACTTGCCACGTCTGATTCTCTCGAATGCCGATACGCACCCCCTCGAGGGAGCGACTCCTCCACGATCCTCCGTTCCTCTGCGCGATCGAAGCGCCATCCCAGTAATGGAGCTCGAGTTCAAACTTATTCCGCGACATCCGGCCCGGTTGGACCCTCGTGGGGTTCAAAAGATCCTGGTCGAACAGCAGGCACAACTTCTGAACTGCCTGGGTCAGGACGGTGGTCGAAGTCCGCAATTCCGCGTTCCGAACCAAGCCATACGTTCCGGGAAACACGCGGAGGACCCGCGCCATCGACCAATGTGCTGGAGGGGTGTTTTCCTCGGCCATGAGCGTGATGTCGACGACCTGTAAGTCTGGAAGTCTCCGCCGCCAATGCTAGAGTGTGGATTTTCTGCTCCCGCAATGCCATGGTTTGTTCTTCCTCGGAGAGCGAGGCCATTCGGTCGTAGGCCGGTTGGCCTTGAAGACGCCAAGGCGGGCCGTGCCACCAGAGTGGGTGCGAGAGAAGCTCGCCAGCATTGAGTCCACGGCTCGCACAGTCAGCTGGATTGTCCCCGGAGCCGACATAGCGCCAATCGGAAGGAGCTGTGAGTGTCTGCACCTGTCGGAAGCGGTTCGCCACGTAGGAACACTGAAGCCAAAAAACCAACCCGATCGAAGAGGCATGCCACCTCACTCGAGATGCGTCTCTTCCTGATTCGGCGCCCAGCGGAGGCCAAGTACTGACGTGTGCTGTTGCCCAGTTCGCCAGTTGGAAGCTGCCCGGATGCCCGTTGAGCCACCTGTTGGATGTTGGAGCCCCACTTGCAAAGATGGAAGTGTCCGGCCCGAAGCACTTGGTCGAGGATCCGCGTCTCCTGGATGCACTCCAGCATTTCCCTTACTGCGTTAAAGGGACTAGCTGCAATGCCAAAGACAACCGTGGAAAGACGGTAATGTGCCAGAGGTTCCGCAGGCGACTCTCTCCAGAGATTTCTCTGATAGTCCTGATGCTCCGACGCCACCATCACCTGCCGGAGCATTTTCGCCACATCCGCGGTCAGGGCCACCTGGAACTGGCGGAAACGGAGGAGGATGTGCAGAAGAAGCGGCCGGATTGTCGGTCCCGTCAGCTGCAGATCGTTTGATCGAAAGGCCGTTGGAGGTGGGAGCCAAGGCGTTGAACATGACCCGGAATTTTTGAAGGACAGCGTGATGGGGAATGTAGGAGTGGTTGCCTGGTCGGTCGTCCATCTGACCAATGCGAGCCATGTGCCTTATTGTACAAATCTATCTCTCCTCGCCTGTATATCTCAATATGGATTTACCATCGGTCCGATGATAAATCTGTTGGCGATGGTGTTCGATTTCCCTTGTACCTCACTCCGCTCACCATCCAAATGCGCAGAACGCCAGAACGTGAACAGCTGGTCAGCAGGCATTTTGATTTCTGGCATTTGTTTGTTTTCAAACTAATCTGTTTACTGTTTCAAAATAATTTTAATTTTTCAAGAAAAATGAGTTGTCGACTTGACAGAAGGAGGTGTGTCGTACCCGGGTGCGATTCACGTCGTAGTGTAGAGCATCGCGTCTTCCCGATAGACAAAAAAATAGGTTTGTTGTGGTGAGAAGCGGTACGCTATCCACTTATGGATGGACCAACCTATAAGGAAATTCGCCTTTTAGGGTATCGTGTCTGTTTTTTGCATTTTCGTGATGATGATTGCACGAACGGTCCGCATCATCGTGGTTTCTTTCTTCCTACGTATATATTATAAATACGTGACAAATTGTAAAATTAGATATGAGAATCAAAAAAATTTGTGAACCGAAAGGAAAAAATGTTAAAAAGTACATGAAGTATAAATAACAGTCTTGATACATATTAATTGTGCTTCAAATAACACTAAAAATTTATTGGGAGTAACTGTTTATACTCCATATATATTTAAACACACTCTTCCATCGGTTGATTCACTTTTTAGTCATCATATTTAATTTTTAAATGGGTCACATATATACAATTCATATAAAGTACACATACACAATCCATGTAACGTAGCTCCAATGTGCACACGACTGTTGGAGCATAATTTTTACATTGAGTGGAGAGGGCCTGCCTGCATTAGATCTGCTAAAGTCAGGGCAAAAAGTACGCGTCTCCCACTTTGATCATCTCTCCACCTCAAACCGAGAATCTCATAATATTCTAGGAAGGCACTCTTGAAAGTTCAAAGTCTCCCGAATTGAATGATATATCAATTGGCATTCGAAAAAATTTTCAACAATATCTGTTGTCTAAAACGTGCTGAAAACCAAACTTTTAGGGATACTTTTTCTGATCCTCGACTTTGAAGGCTACCTCAAGCTAGCTGGACCTCACCAAAAATCTGGAAGAGGTGCCAGAGGTTCCGCAGGCGACTCTCTCCAGAGATTTCTCTGATAGTCCTGATGCTCCGACGCCACCATCACCTGCCGGAGCATTTTCGCCACATCCGTGGTCAGGGCCACCTGGAACTTGCGGAAACGGAGGAGGATGTGCAGAAGAAGCGGCCGGATTGTCGGTCCCGTCTGCTGCAGATCGTTTGATCGAAAGGCCGTTGGAGGTGGGAGCCAAGGCGTTGAACATGACCCGGGATTTTTGAAGGACAGCGTGATGGGGAATAAAGGAGTGGTTGCCTGGTCGGTCGTCCATCTGACCAATGCGAGCCATGTGCCTCAGCTTTTCGTATTCCTCATTATATCCACGTACCTTGCGTGCAGGTCAGGATTGCGAGCCAAACGTCTTTCGAGCCTCTGAAATTGCTGGAGTGCATTGTCGAAGGAGTTGCCCAGCTCAAGGCTGTGTGATCGGAAAGGTATGCGGACTACGTATTGACCCTGTACATCCCGAGTGTGAGTCTCGACGAAGATGCGCTCGCAGTTCTCTTGTGCCTTGTTGATAGCCACCGAAGCCTCCTCCTGCAGCCAAAATCGGCGAGCAAGCTTGTCCAATTGGGTCTCTTCACCTTGAAGCCGCACATTGAGGGCCCGAACTTCGCAGGATAGTGGCATAGGAGAGGCGACCGAACCGAAGACGACCCAGCCAGATCTTGTAGCCTGCGCATGAGGTTCCCCAGGTCTGCCGCTGCGGAGTTGGGATTCAGCAATATCTCCACAGACGTCCGCACCAAGGAAAAGGCTGATGCCCGCGGGGATGCCAAAGCCTGGATCTGCTAATGGGAGACCACAAAGATGAGGCCAAAGGGGGTCCCGAATCCTCGCCATCAGAGACACTGCAGCGAACGTGGGAAGGACCACTGCCTTGGCACCCAGTGAGAATTTGGAGTAGATCAAGCGCACGGAGAGGCATACAGTGCCGTCCGCCCGGGGCCTAGAACAAGCCCCAATGCCCTTGACCAGCAGGCTGCAAGGAGCCCTGGGAAGCTGCAAAAGGTGTGCCACGCGAGAAGTGATGTTCGTTACCTGAGAGCCAGGGTCTCAGAGGATACGTGCTGGGATCCGCTGGTTAGAATAGCCAAAAGCTAGCCCTTCACCGTGGCCAGAGACTTCCATTAAATGAAGGTACTAAGAACATCATGCGTTTCAAGATGCTGTGCGAGAACCTCATAATATCCGAGAGGGAATGCCCACGAATCACAGCTGAGGAGGTCAAGAAGGTAAAAAAGGGCACGAAGAACTTCTCCAATGCTGGTTCGGATTGTATTAGGAACTTTTAGTGGATGAAGTTTACTTCTACACACCAAGATCTGGCCCGCATCTTTATCTCATATTTAAAGTCGGAGATCCCTATTCCGCAGTGGCTGGTATAAGGACGAACTGTAATCCTACCGGAGAGAGGTGACTTATCCAACCCGAAGAAGTACAGGATAATAACTTGTCTGAGCACGTTGTAAAAGATCTCTACATCTATCCTGAATGACAGGATTGTTCGGATGCTTGGACACGTATGTTAGGTTGCGGCCGCAATTTCAAAGGACAGGACCCGCACTAGTACCACAATTTGTTGCTTATTTGTTGCGCAAGAATTAATTTTGTCGCTCATGCCGTTTCCGAGATACGCTCTGCCCCCTAGCCTACCAAGCTACGGCAGCATCATGTGCTATCTCGGGAACGAAGAATGATATCGATGTGATGGATGCATCGAGAGATTAATGCCCCTTTGGAAGCCTAGATTTACTATCACTTCTAAGAAACATCGTGCGACTACAAACAGCGTCGCTTTCCAGAGAGATGTTTTTCAGAGTAACGCGATGAGCCCTCTCCTCTTCTGCATCGCACTATTGCCACAATCTCTCACACTACGCGATTCTTATGGGTACTTCTGGGGCGAAACTTATGTTCATGAGCATAAGATCACTCATATATCCAATTTGGATGACTTGAAGATCTATGCTCCTGGACAAGAACATCTGGAAGACGCTCTAAGTATTGTCGGGAGGTAAACACGAGGAATCGGTATGGACTTTGGATTGGATAAGTGTGCCCAGATCTATGTGCAACGTGGACGAACAGCAGGTACAGAAAAGAACCCTGAGCTTGTGGACGGAAGTACTATCAGACACCTTAATTCTGGGGGGACCTACAAATGGAATGGTGTGCCTAAGAGCCGCATTCAGGATACAACATCAGTAGAGGAGGTTCTCCAAAGCAGACACAAACACCGGCTCCGACGGATATGATCGTCCAACTTGTCGTCGTTAAACAAGATATCTGCGACTAACATGCTTGCCATCCTATTTCTACTCTATTCGTTTGGGGTGTTTCCATAGACGAAGAACGAGCTTTGAGCCCTTAATATCACGACTCGCAGCTTGCACATCAACTCATACGTTATACGCTTATACATCGCACGCCATGAAGGTGAACGCGGATTTCTCAATCTTAAATCCCTATACAACCAGATTATTCTAACCACTATTCATATCATCACGAACGTTACAGATCCTGTCCTGGCAATTGTTAGGGATCTCGAAATGAGTGGAGAAGGATCGTTCCTTCACAGAGCCGCGGAGCAGGCAGCTGAAACCTTTGGCCTGAACCTCAATATCAGAAGTGAGGACAGTGCATTACTCCGTCAAGATAGCTCACTTTTGAAAGCACAGGTGAAGAGAGGGGAGGTCAGAAACTTCTTAAAACAACATGAAGACAAGGTGCAGCATATTACGTCAAGATGTTTCTAGCGATAGGTGCAGAGCGTGTCTTAAGCTCCCTGAGCACCTATGGCATATACTATCGAATTGCCCTATTCACGCATAAATTGCGTATTTGTACAGATACAACGGTGTCTCAAGAGTGTCTTACGACCATCTTTGTTGATCTTATGGCGTTGGCCGTGACCCTGCTCTGCTGAACGCTCGAAGGGGAATCCCAAGAGAAAATTGTTTATTGTGATTTTTTCGTGCATGTGGTCCTTTATTTCACGGTCGTGAGACGTGGCCATAGGTGTGTTTTACTGTAGATCCGCTGGGAGCTTTTACCATTTTTCGGAATGACGGTTGCTCCCGGGCGGAGTCTGCGGTGGCTGTTCCACCAAAATTCTATTATATATGTGTGT